>CM028350.1:9275888-9469980 GCA_016618105.1 Dendrobium huoshanense | reverse complement strand
GGATCCCCCCCACACTCCCTTGAGTTCCTCCCCCTAACAGGATCTTCTACCTCTCAAACTCCACCCTTTCCTCTCTCCCTTTCAAGCTCTCTCTTCAAGTTTCCCCCACAAGAACGAAGCTACAGTGGCTACCAAAGACACTTACAAAGTGCCTTGCCATAGCTTAAAAAGAATCTCTCAAAATGAGCTCATTAATGCAAGTTGCCGCCATTATCGTCCAGGACGATAGCCAAATCGTCCTGGCCAATTAGTTCAAATATTAGGAAAACCATCTTGAATATCACCCTGAAATGAAGCTGGATGATGTCTAATCGTCCTAGACGATCTTGAGATCGGCCTGGACAAAATCCCCATTAATTGCTTTCCAAAATTGCCTGAGAAATTTTAGAAAAAATTGACCTCGATCGTCCAGGATGATATTTTATAGTCAAGGCCGATATACCAGGACGATATCCAAAAATAAGATTTTCCTAAGTAGATATGGCGGCAGATTCTTGCTAAATTGAGCCGATCGTCCTGGCCGATAGAAAATCGTCCAGGATGATGTGTTTTGCAAAAAGATGGCTACTTTAATGAGGATTCCCTAATTAGGATTTCTACATTTGTCAGATCGTCCAGGACGATATAAATATCATCCCGGACGATGTTACCAAAAATAGAAATATTTTAGGGCACAACAGAAAATCTTCTAAGTTACAAATCATCAGATACCACACCAAATACAACAGACTCAAGAAAGGAAAAAGATTACAAACTGACATAGTCCTAGTCTACCCAATATTGAGCTGGTTCCAGATTGCAGTCTGATCGTGTGGACCTGAAACGTTAGCACATAAGGCAATCGTAGAGAAATAAGGATTGTTTGTTATCATCAAAATCATAGATCCACAACAATCTCCCCCTTTTTGATGATGGAAAAAAATTTCAATTTGAATTTTCATAAAAGTAAATCCTCCTAATCTCCCCCTCACTAGAATAAATCCTTTCAAAAATAATAGGGGAGATAAAAAAAAATTTGTTGTTTTTAATTTTAAGATACAAACACAAAATAGTACAAAAATTCAACAATACGTTCTCTCCCTTTGATATTATCAAAAAAAAGAGGAGGCACAAATAAAAAATAAAATGAACAAAAAAACGTTCCCTGATCTAGTGAAAAAATAAAAATATTCTTAAAATGAGAAAGTTACCTCTTAGTTTTATTCAAAAACTTTAGTAGAATTGAATTGACAATGCATATCCCAGTAAAGGTTAGAAATTCAAAATCCGATAATCCAAACTCAAGTTCTTTAAAAAGGCTCAAAAACTTTTTAATTCAATATCTAAATCATAAAGTAAATTAGAGAAAGAAACAATCATTTTTCAAAAACTCCTTCCATAAAATATATCTAATAGAAGATCAATGCACGAATTGTTGAATCAAGAATCAAAATTTTTAAAGTCAAGTATCGAAAGTATCAAGGGTTTTCTTAAGCTTTTTAAGAAGTACAAGAATGGTAAGCATTAACTTTGTGGGCTCATTTTATACCTCTTGATAATTGGTTGGCGCACTGCGCATCTTTTGATACACTTTGTATATTCTATATTTTTCAATTTGGCACTTTGCACATCTTTTATTTTTGGCATCATTGGCCAATTTTTTTTTTAAAATGCTTCCTTTCTTAAATCTTAAAAACAAAGGAAAACCCATCTTAGTGACAAAGCAAATTTCTAGATTAAGAAAATTATGAGTTAGATTCAACAACTTGCAAAAGATTCCTATGCAATAAATAAAACGTAGGGAGAAAAAAAAATTTTGTTTCAAAAACTAATTTAAAAAGATGAAATAGATTTTAAATCAAAAGTAGGATAACCTCTTTTAGGAAATAGAGATTGAGAAAAGAAAATAATGAGTTTCCTTCCTTTGACTATTTAGAGAAGTCAAACAAAATTTACCAAAGATTTTAAAAAAACAGGAAGTAGATTTTTCATTTTTAGAAAAGTGAGTGTGTATGTTGGATCAAAGAAAAATACGAATAATAAAAAGGAATAAGTAAAAAGAAAAAGAAAACAAAAGAAAAACAAAAAAGAAAAAAGAAAAAAAAACACAAATAGCCCTTTTTAATCATTATCTTTTTTCCTGGTCCGATTCTTCAGACACCATGTCTGCCTATGAGATTTTGTGTTTTTCATTATTTTCCCAATTAAACTTTAGCTTTGCCTTGCCCTTTTCTTTTGTAGGGAGAATTCTTACATTAGGGCATGTATTCTTCATATGTCCAGGTTTCCTACATCGAAAGCAAACACTATAAGAGGAAATATGGACATCCTTACCACTTTTACCGTTCTTCCACTTCTGCTTATGCATTGGTGAGCTTTGTGATTTGCTTGACAATTCATTGCTATCGTCACCAACAAAGCTTCCTCTTTCCGTATCTTCAGCTTTTAGAACGATCATTTCACCTGCATCCAAAAGTCTTTGACCCAACCCTTGTTCGTAGGCAATGAGTAAGCCAATCAAATTATCAATAGAATAATCATTCAAATCTTTTGATTCATAAATAGCAACAACTTGGAGAAACTAATCTTTCGCGGTGAGAAACTCTAGTGTGAGAAACTCTGAGAAACTGATCAGAAATTTTGAATTTCCCTTTTCGCGGTTTTGACTGAAGCGGGATGACGATGGATTCTCGCCGGAATCCTTCTACCAGAGGGTTCCAATTTGATCGGTTGACGGCTACCAAGCTCCCGATGACGGCGAACAAATCTTATTCGTCGTCTCCTCTAGCTTTTGGGGATGGAAATTTAAATCTGAAGCAGACGGTAAGAGCTAAAACCAGAGGTATGAATTTGGTTATAAATGAAGGCGGATTTGTTGATAGGAAAGATGACAAAGTTGTGGGTAAAGGCAAGAATGTTTGCACGGAAGAGAAGGTAAAGAAAATCAAATTTGGTTCAGAACTGTTGATCAATGAGAACTTTGAAGCATCTCCCTCAATTATGCTACCTAATCAAAAGATTATACAATCAGAGGAGGTTAGTGCTTATGGAAAATTTGATAAAGATGTCTTAATCAATAAAGTAGTCTCATCTCCAATCAAAGACACATTAATGTTCCATGGAATGGTCTCAGAAGAGGAAAACAATTCAATTAAATCTGATGGGCATGGTGACATTTTCAAAGTTAGAGAGGTAAATTCTACTGTGAACAATGAAGGCAAGGAGAATGATATAATTCCTGAATGAAATACTGATGCTAATCAATCAAATGCATGGAGAAAGAGAGATCACATTTCGGTTTCAGAACTGGAATTGGGAGAATTCATAGCAAATGATGGAATTACTGTGAAGCTTCACGAAGAAAATGAAATGGAGAATGCAAGAAAACTCAATAACTCCTTGGTTATTAAAATTTTTGGAGGGGCAGCTCCTTTATCAGTTATAAGTTCTGAGCTTAGAAGGTAATGGGCACAATATGGTAAGTTTCATCTTACCATGCTTAGTCAAGGATGGGTCCTCTGTTCTTTTCAGGAATCCCAAAGTGTGGAATCGGTACTTACAAATGTACCTTGGTTTGTTAATAACAAAATAATTGGAATGGATAGGTAGTCTAAAAGCTTCTCTCCAACTTCCTTAAAAGGCCTAACATCTCTTATATGGATAAGACTTCCAAATCTTCTCTTGCATTGCTGGGATAACATAAACATATGCAGAATTTCTTCTATGGTTGGAAAACCAATTTTGTTAGATGAAAACATGTTCCAATGGGGGAGGAGGGAATTTGGAATAGTATGTGTTTGAATAAGACTTGATATGAAGCTACCAGTTGGTGTATGGGTTGAAGGATCATCTGGCAAGTTTTTATAAAAAATAGAATATGAACGGCTTCCAAACTTTTGCTTCAAATGTGGTTTAATTGGGCATGTTCAAGAAGTATGCAGAGAAGGGAATTCAGCTCCAAATGTTAAAGAGATACATAATGCTGTGGAAGTTGCAGAGATAGCTATTCCTTTACCAGACAAGGCAAATGAAGAAGAAATCACTGATGATCCAAAATATGGACCTTGGATGGTTGTTAATCGCGGAAGGAAAAAATCTGTAAGCTTTTCTAAGGAAGTTAATCTCAAACCTTTGGAAAAATGGTGTGGAGGAAATCTGTTTCAACCAACCAAATAGCAATTGGAGATGAGCTGAATGGAATTCATAGTTTGGACGCAACTATAGAAAATGTCTGCACAACCATCAGTGATAAATCTGGTATCTCATCCCCAGCTGGAACTTCCAAACCTGAAAACTGTTCTAATAAGTGTTCTCTTCCATTGATTAAGAACAAATTTGATGTTCTTAGTGAACCTCTAGAAGATGGAGAAATAATTCAAGAAGCTGAAGCCAAACACTCTGATAAAAAGTTGTCTCTTAATGAAACTTATGACAATTTGACAAAAGAAGATGTTCTTATTCAAACAAACATTGGGGAGGATTCAGGTTTGATCAAGAAGAAGAAGTCAAAGCAGTTAAGAGATCTTGGGCCTATTAACAAAAGCACAAGAAGCAGAAAAATTGATACTGAAGTGAAGAACAGAGTGGGGGCATCTCCCACATGTCTTCAACCATGAATTCATTAGCCTTCTGGAACAGTAGAGGAGCCAGAAAAAAAAGGGGCTTCTCTATACATCAGGGAGTTTGTAAAATTGTATAATGCTGTGTTTTTAGCTTTATTGGAAACTAGAATCTCTTCCCTCAATGATGATGATGTTAAAAAGTTGATAGGTGAAGATTGGAAGCATGTTATGGTACCCTCGGTTGGTCTATCTGGAGGGATAATTATTTTATGGAATTCTGGTTATGCAGATTTCTCATTGATTGGCTCTACTTCTCAATGCATCATTGGTGACTTAAGCATCAATGGAAAGGAAAAATGGAGAGTTGCTTCTGTTTATGGAAACAAAGACTTGATCAAAAGAAGGGAGCTATGGGAAGTATTGGAAATGTACTCTGTGGTAGAATTTCCAATGGTATAGGAGGAGACTTCAATTGTCTCACTTCTATGGAAGACAAAAGAGGCGGGAGAATGTTTCATTTCTCTCAAGGTCCAAAATAAATGGATGCTTTTATCACAAATAATGATTATCATGAGGTGGGTTTACTTGGGCCAAGATTCACTTGGTGCAACAACAAAATGGGAGGAGCTCGGATATTGGAAAGGCTTGACAGGTGCTTCCTTAACTCTAAGGCTATGAATTTTTCTGCTAACTTGGTGTTGAGACATCTTGCTAGAATTTCCTCCGATCACAGCCCTATTTTGCTTCATATGAGCTCTAATGTTGCACCACTTAAAAGAAGTTTGAAATTTGAAGAAATTTGGGCTTCATACCAGGCATCTTTTAATGTGATTAAAAAAGGAATGGAATAAAAATTACTCAGGGAATCCATCTCAAATTCGGAATGCCAAGTTTAAGAGATCCTTAAAGTCTCTTTTTTATTGGAGTAAAGCTAAATTGAGAGATCTGAATTTGCTCAAAGATTATCTAATGGAGGAAATAAATAAAATACAGATTTCAGAATCTCATAAAGGCTGGCTCACTGAAGAAGAATGCTGGGTATTAAAAGCAAAAACAGATGAATTAAATAGCACATTAGCTCGTCTGAATGGCTGGTGGAAGCAAAGGGAAAAATCAAAATGGCTAGCTGATGGTGATGGAAACACTAGGTTTTACCATTCCTATGCTAATGGTAGACGGAGATCAAACAGAATCATCAAGATTAAAAATGAAGAGGGGACGGTGGTTGAAGATTCTAATCAAATTGAAGAGGTTATATGGCACTTCTTTAAGTCTAAATGGAAAAAGCGGATATGCAATGATGATGGCTGACCGAAACCTGGGATGGTTTTAAGTAATGAAGACAAACAGTTGCTTTCCAGAGACTTTTCGGTAGAAGAAATTGAAGTTGTTATTCATAATCTGGGTAGGAATATTGCACCTGGAAGTGATGGTATCAATTATACTTTTATAAAAAGCTATTGGAAAATTATTCAAAATGATTTTATTGAAGCTTTAAATCATTTCCTAATTCAAGGAGAAATGGACAAAGATTGGAAGGATACTTTGATAGTTCTCATTCCTAAAGTTTCCAATCTGGTTTTGCCTTCAAACTACAGACCTATTAGTTTGTGCAATTCTATATACAAGGTGGCTGCAACAATCATTTTGAATAAATTGATTCAAGTAATTCCTCCACTAATATCAGATGAGCAAGCTGCATTCATAAAAGGAAGATCTATATCCGATCACCTTTTGATAGCCCAAGAATTATTTCACAAATTCAGATTTTCTAAGTCTTCCAAAGGTATGGTGTCTTACAAAATAGACATGGAACAAGCTTATGACTCTATGAGTTGGAATACTCTAACAAAAATTTTAGAATACTTTGAATTCTCGCCCAAGTTTTCAAAGTTGATATTGGAATGTGTCATGAATCCTAGATTTTCTATAATCATAAACGGGAAACTTACATAATGGATAATAGCTGATAGCGGATTTCGTTAGGGATGCCCATTATCGCCACTGCTATTCATTCTTTGTTCTCAATTACTCTCCAATGCATTTGCTCAGTCTTCAGTCGGCATTAACTCTAGTAAGGATGGTTTTTGTATTTCCCATTTACTATATGCAGATGACATCCTAATTTTTTTGGAAGCATAAAAAAAAGTCGCACGTGAAGTCAAGAACATTCTTTCCAATTATTGCAAATGGACTGGTCAATCCATTAATAATGATAAATCTGCAATGATTTTTGGAAAACATGTGAATAGAAGAAGAAAGAAAAGCATCTCTAAGGTTGTGAGCTTCAAACCAATTAAAGAGTTTTTCTATTTGGGATTAAAAATAGCCTTGAGAAGATTAGCAGCAAATGATTATTACTTTATCATTGAAAGAACTCTCAAGAGACTTAATACTTGGGGGAGCAAGGTGTTATCATTAGCTGGAAGAATTGCTCTAGTTAAATCAGTCATCCTTGCAATTCCAAATTTCTTCAGCACTCATTATGTAATCCCTACCAGAATTTTGAAAGAAGTTGAAAAGCTGTGCAGAGGTTTTTTATGGAACAAATCTGGCGGAAAAAGGGGGTTGCATTACATAAGCTGGGAGGATCTTTGCAAACCAAAAAACATTGGTGGTGGGGGCTTGTTCTCTACTTCTTCAAAGGTGGCTCCGCTTAGAGCAAGAATTACATGGAGGTATCTTTCTAATAATAATTCTCTTTTACAAAAAGTTTTATCTAATAAATATGGAATGAAACCTGGTATTGACGATGTCAAAAAGATTTCTTCTTCATCCTGGAAAATTTTATGTGACGGTGGAAGAGCTTTAAATCCCCTGATCAAATGGAGCATTGCTGATGGCTCTAAAATTGATGTGTTCAAAGAAATCTAGATTCTTGATAGAAGTATTAATAAATGGCCAACCTTTGTTGTGCCACAAGAAGAAGGAGATTTAAGTTTAAGCAGATTCATTGAAGATGGAAGATGGAAAATAGAAGAACTTGAAAATTTCTTTGGTATGGATTTGATTATGTCAATTCTTCAAATCAAGATATAAGAAGAATAAAAAGATGATGAAATGAAGCTCATCTATCAGAATTCTGGAAATTCTATTCCTAAGCTGATCACAGAATCATGGTTTCAGAACCTTCAAACTGTCAGGTGGACTGTTTGGATCAAGAAGGCTATGCTGATACCGAAGGTGCAGGTTTTCTGTTACAGACTTTTTAAAAATGCATTGCCTTCATTTCAGTTCCTTAAATATAGAAGATTTCTGGAAGACGATAAGTGCCCCATATGTTCTTCTGGTAATGAAGATAACGAACACATTCTGACTAAATGCTTAAAATTAAAAAAGGTCATTTTACTTCATAGTGATTGGGGGTTTCAAATTCCGATAGCTAACAGTTATGAAGAATGTTGCAACTGGTTTGAAACTACATCCAAGGTTAATGGTATGTTGATTAACCTTTATTATAATGTAGTTTATCTCTCGTGGAAAGCTAGAAATAAATTGGTGCATGATGGAATTTCTGTAAGTGAGAATTACATAGCTACAAGTGCTATTAGTATGTCGTCATTTGCCATGAAGATTTTTGAACCAAGTCCGGAAAATGGGGATGTTAATCAACCTTTTTGGTTGTCTAATGCTTGGAATCCCCTACCACCCGATTGGTTGAAGATCAACGTAGATGCTGCACTATGCTCTTCATACAAAGCTGGAGTTGGTGTTGTTGTAAGAGATTACAAAGGGAGATTCTTATTGGCTTTTGGTATATCTTATACTCATTGGGACATAAATCAATTGGAAATGATTGCTATTAAATCTTTAAAAGATGTTACTAAGGATTGGATGTTCAAATACAACGGAGCAATAATTGAGAGAGACAACTCAAATGTGATCAAAGTTTTTCAGAAAGCATTAAACCAAGGGAGCAAAGGTATGGAAAACTTTGAAGTTTTTCAAGAGTTCAATAATGTTATTTTTAAATGTATTAAAAGAGATAGCAATAAGCTAGCGGATTTGTGTGCTAGCTATGCTATAGTTGGTAGTTTAATTTGGGAAGACCTAAGTTTGGATGAGGTTCCTCCTTCATTTATCAAAATAATGAAGGAGGAATCTACTTTGTAGTAGTTGTTTTTTTGCTTGCTTTCCTTTTTTAATGCAAAATTTGCTTTTCTCAAAAAAAAAAAAAAAAATAGCAACAACGTTAACATCAAATTTTTCAAGTAAACAACGAAGAATTTTGTTAACTTTTTCAAAATTTGAAAAATCTTTTCTTAAGGCATGCAATGATGTAGTAATTTGAATAAACCTTGTATACATGTATAAAATCGTTTCAAAAGGTTTCATAGAAAACATTTCAAAATCATACATTAAAATATTCAACTTTGATTGCTTGATTTCATTAGAGCCTTCGTATATGGTGTGCAATTTATCCCAAACTTCCTTACCAGTAGTGCACGTGGAAATTAACAAAAAATCATCAGAATTTATAGCACAGAAAAAACAATTTAAAGATTTTGCATTTAATTGAGCATCCATTCGTTCATCCCTATTCCTGTTAGGAAAGTTGTTATTTGCATGTTTAACATTCTTGCAACTTGTATAGTTTTGATGATTCCAAATATTATTGTTTTATGTGTTGTTATCTCCTAACATTTTTTGGAAGATTTGTTTTCGCTCTTGTGTGTACTAATATTTCAGGAAAATCGAACCCCAGACTACGAAGACTTCAAATCAGATTCAGCATTAGATACTTTGTGAATTTGAAGCTTGTACTTTTTATTTAAATTAAATTTGAGAGGGAGTGATTGTAATTGAGTGAATAAATTTACACACACTTAAAGGAGATGTTGAAAAAGTTTTTGTACTGATCGTACGGGACGAACATTGTTCGTACGGGACGATCAGATCAGTTATCTCCTTGTAAGAGCAATGGAACGGACAGGAACTGAACTGGAAAAATTTTCTAAGGAATGATCATCCAGACGAAATCATTTTTCGTCCCAGGATGAGTTTCTCTGTAAAAATTTTGTCCAGACGAAGTTCAGTTCGTCCAGGACGATGGGAACCGACTATGGCAGCTTATGGCAACGTTCTGTAGTTTTCAGAACCAACTTTTGATATAACTGTTCATACCGGACGAAATTTTTTGTCCCGGGACTAACCAATTTCTTCCAGGACAAAATTGGTTCGTGCAGATGAACAAATGGTTCGTACGGGACGATCCACTGCGCAGAAAAACATATTTTTAGCAGATTTTTGGACAATTTTTCATGTCCTTTCTATATCAGGAGTCCTAGAAACTATTACAAGTGCCTTTGGAGTTGTTTTCTCAAGAGAGGGATCATTGAGAGTGAGAGTTTGAGAGAGATTGTAAGAGTGAAGAGTGAGAGATCAAGTGAGGGGTTTGTGAGGGATTCACAAGGTTACTTGAAAAAGAAGATCTCTTTGTTTCTTCCCATCTCCTTTGAAGGCTCTCAAGTGAAGTTCAACAACATTGGTCCGGTTCTCTGCCGACACTTGGAGAGTGTAAAAGGACGACAAAGTGTATCTTTGACAGCCATTATGTCTTTGTTCTTTGGGAGAAAACTAGAAGAGAGAACTTGAAAGGGAGAGAGGAAAGGGTGGAGTTTGAGAGCGAGAAGATCCTTGGAGGGAATTTCAAGGGAGTGTGGAGGGGATATTCACACGGTTGCTCCGGCGAACTTGCACTTCAGTACCATCGGATTCAAGGGTCATCTTGAGGGAAGTTTTGGCGAGAAGAAGATCTCTTTGGTGTCAAATAACCCGGCTACTCCGCCGCACCGGGGAAGGTGAAAGTGATTTTGTACAGGCTTCTCCGCCTTGCTGTGGGGGAAAAAGGAGAGTCACTTTGTGGTATTAGTGCAATACTCGGAGGGTGCCTCCGGGGAGTGGATGTAGGTCAAGATTTGACCGAACCACTATAAATCTGGTGTGTTCTTTTTTATTTTTCTTCTGCATTTAATTTCATTGCAAGTTGTTTACTCTGGTTAAAAAGTTTATTTTTTTAAACTTTAATTTTAACTTAAATTAATAATTAAAAAGGTTTTCTTAAAATCCAAGAGTAAAAGTATAATTTTTAAATTACCAATTCACCCCCCTCTTGGTTAGCCTTGGGACATTTAGTTAGGCTTAACATCCTAATTCATATTGAACGAGTTCCAACAAGTGGTATCAGAGCAAGGTTTCAAAATCATAAGTTTTGACTACTTTTTAAAAAACAAGCATGGCTAATTTTAGAAACCGTAAAACATTAGAAGGATATTCAATTGTTAGACAACCTTTATTTGAAAATATTTCTTTTAATTTTTGGAAAATTTGAATGTCTGCTTTCTTGCTATCAATAGATTATCAAATGTGGCATATGATTCAAAATGGTTAATCTGTACCGTCACGTATTATAGATGGAATCAAAATTGATACCCCTTTTTCTGAATGGAGTAGAATAGAACAAATTTATGCTGAATTAAATGTTAAATGTATGAATTGTTTGTTCTGTGCTTTAAATTCGGAAGATTATATGAGAATCTCTACATGCACTACTGGCAAGGAAATTTGGGACAGTTTATGCATTATATATGAAGGTACTAGTGAAGTCAAGCAGTCTAAGTTGAATTTTTTGATGCATGACTATGAACTCTTTAGCATGAAACCTTATGAGACAATCTTAGACATGTATACTAGGTTTATTCAAATTATAACATCATTGTATGCTTTAGGTAAAGAATTTTCAAACTTTGAAATAGTCAATAAAATTCTACGTTGTTTACTTGACAAGTTTGATGCCAAAGTTATTGCTATTTGCGAATAAAAAAATTTGATTGAATATTCTATTGATAATTTGATTGGCTCACTCATTGCCTACGAGAAATATTTGGGACAAAGACTTTTGGATGCAGGTGAAACAATAATGCTAAAAGCGGAAGACATGGAGAAAAGTTGCTTAGTTGGTGAGGAAAGCGATGACTTAACAAGCAAATTGAAAAGTCCACTAAAGCACAAGCATAAGCATCAACAAAAGTGGAATAAAGGTAAAAATGGTAAAAATGTTCAGATTTCTTCAAGTATTATTTGCTTTGGATGTAGGAAATCTAGACATCTGAAAAGTCAGTGCCCTAATTTGAGAATTCTTCCGGCTAAAGAAAAGGGCAAAGCTAAGCAAATTATAAAATGGGAAAATAATGAAAAGCAAAAAATCTGCTGGGTAGATCTAGCATCTGAATCATCAGACCAGGAGCAAAATGATATTTAAACCCTTTGTTTACGTGTTTTTGTGTGTATGTTTTTTATTTGTCGTGTTTTTATTTTTGTTTGTTTTATGTGTTTTTCTATTTTTAATTTTTATGTGTTTTGTATGATTTTGAGATATTTTCATATCAGATTCCTTGTTTCTTGTTGTGAGACATTTAGAATGTGATATGAAGATTTTTATAGTTTGTGTACTTATATTTTGTTTAGTGTTTTTCTATTCTTTTATTGCTTTAGATTTTTTTTTTGATGTTTAAGTGTTTTTGTTATGTGTTTGAAATGTTCGTTAGCCTATATGAAAAACCCTTAAATTTTTGATCTTACAAGTGCTATACTTTGAACTGCAACATAAAATTGAATTCATTAGATAATCTATTTTTTCTAAATTTAAGTTGTGTTTATAACTTGATATTATTAAGATTGTCAATTTCATGTCTCTTATTTAGACTACATTAATTTTAATATTTTTATTACAATTGTGATGTTTTCTTATTTTATATTTCACTTATCAATTAATACTTATGCACTTAGAAAGATTTGAAGTTTTAGATTATTGATTTTTGAAAGAATACAATTACTCTTGAAAATTGTACAAATGTACAAAAATCAAAAGAAATTCGCAAAGATTTGCAATGTGAAAAATAGGCACAAAATAAGCCAAACAAGTGAAAAGATGCACAAAAATGTGCCACAAAATTGAAAAAGATGCGCAAAGCGCCACATGTGGTAGTTATTTCTTTCCTTAATTTTTTAATCTCTTAATTCAAAATTGATCTTATGTACATTTATATTACATATTGAAATATGAAATATAAAATTTTTAAATCATCATTTTTATAATGATTTTCTCTATCTTAAATGTCTAAATATACTCAAGTGTTGATTAATTCTTTTTAGTTTCTATGTTATATCTCTTCTTAAATTCTATGAATTTTATGATTTGGCTAATGTTTTAATTTTATTTGCATAACTTATGTCAAACACTTTAAAGGTTAAATTTTTAAATGATTTTCATATGTCTGCTTACATTTCTAGTCTTTTTCTTCTTCACTTTTTGATGTTGTCAAAAAGGGGGAGAAATTGTTTGTTGTGTCTTGTGTATTCGTATCGTTGTGTGTTTGTTTTGTTTAGTGTATGTGTGTTTGTTTTGTTTTGTTTCTACTTTTAAAAATTTTGAAAACAAAAATAATTTTAATGCCTCCTTATTTTCATATGTTAATTAATTCGAGGGGAGCTTAGGAGATTCTTAGAATTTGAAATTATACAAACAATAATTGTTTTGCCATCATCAAAAAGGGGGAGATTGTTAGGAAAGTTGCTATTTGCATGTTTTACATTCTTGCAACTTGTATAGTTTTGATGATTCCAAATATTATTGTTTTATGTGTTGTTATCTCCTAATATTTTTTGGAAGATTTGTTTTCGCTCTTGTGTGTACTAATATTTCAGGAAAATCAAACCCAAGACTACGAAGACTTCAAATCAGATTCAGCATTAGATACTTTGTGAATTTTAAGCTTGTACTTTTTATTTAAATTAAATTTGAGAGGGAGTGATTGTAATTGAGTGAATAAATTTACACACACTTAAAGGAGATCTTGAAAAAGTTTTTGTACTGATCGTACGGGACGAACATTGTTCGTACGGGACGATTAGATGAGTTATCTCCTTGTAAGAGCAATGGAACGGACAGGAACTGAACTGGAAAATTTTTCTAAGGAATGATCGTTCAGACGAAATCATTTTTCGTCCCAGGACGAGTTTCTCTGTAAAAATTTCGTCCAGACGAAGTCCATTTCGTCCAGGACGATGGGAACCGACTATGGCAGTTTCTGGCAACGTTCTGCAGTTTTCGGAACCAACTTTTGATATAACTTTTCGTACCGGATGAAAGTTTTTCTCCCGGGACGAACCAATTTCATCCAGGATGAATTTGATTCGTACAGATGAACAAATGGTTCGTACGGGACGATCCGGTGCGCAGAAAAACATATTTTTAGCAGTTTTTTGGACGGTTTTTCATGTCCTTTCTATATAAGGAGTCCTAGAAACTATTACAAGTGCCTTTGGAGTTGGTTTCTCTTGAGAGGGATCATTGAGAGTGAGAGTTTGAGAGATATTGTAAGAGTGAAGAGTGAGAGATCAAGTGAGGGGTTTGTGAGGGATTTTCAAGGTTACTTGAAAAAGAATATCTCTTTGTTTCTTCCCATCTCCTTTGAAGGCTCTCAAGTGAAGTTCAACAACATTGGTCCGGTTCTCTGCCCACACTTGGAGAGTGTAAAAGGATGACAAAGTGTATCTTTGACAGCCATTGTGTCTTCGTTCTTTGGGAGAAAGTTAGAAGAGAGAACTTGAAAGGGAGAGAGGAAAGGGTGGAGTTTGAGAGGGAGAAGATCCTTGGAGGGGATTTCAAGGGAGTGTGGAGGTGATATTCATACGGTTGCTCCGGCGAATTTGCACTTCAGTACCATCGGATTCAAGGGTCATCTTGAGGGAAGTTTTGGCGAGAAGAATATCTCTTTGGTGTCAAAGAACCCGGCTACTCCGCCGCATCGGGGAAGGTGAAAGTGATTTTGTACATGATTCTCCTCCTCGCTGTGGGGGCAAAAGGAGAGTCACTTTGTGGTATTAGTGCAATACTCGGAGGGTGCCTCCGGGGAGTGGATGTAAGTCAAGATTTGACCGAACCACTATAAATCTGGTGTGTTCTTTCTTATTTTTCTTCTGTATTTAATTTCATTGCAAGTTGTTTACTCTGGTTGAAAAGTTTATTTTTTTAAACTTTAATTTTAACTTGCATTAATAATTAAAAAGGTTTTCTAAAAATCCAAGAGTAGAAGTATAATTTTTAAATTACCAATTCACCCCCCTCTTGGTTAGCCTTGGGACATTTAGTTAGGCTTAACATCCTAATTCATATTGAACGAGTTCCAACAAGTGGTATCAGAGCAAGGTTTCTAAATCATAAGTTTTGACTACTTTTTGAAAAACGAGCATGCCTAATTTTAGAAACCGTAAAACATTAGAAGGATATTCAATTGTTAGACCACCTTTATTTGAAAATATTTCTTTTAATTTTTGGAAAATTTGAATGTCTACTTTCTTGCAATCAATAGATTATCGAATGTGGCATATGATTCAAAATGGTTATTCTGTACCGTCACGTATTATAGATGGAATCAAAATTGATACCCCTTTTTCTGAATGGAGTAGAGTAGAAAAAATTTATGCTGAATTAAATGCTAAATGTACGAATTGTTTGTTATGTGCTTTAAATTCAGAAGATTATATGAGAATCTCTACATGTACTACTGGCAAGGAAATTTGGGATAGTTTATGCATTACATATGAAGGTACTAGTGAAGTCAAGCAGTCAAAGTTAAATTTTTTGATGCATGAGTATGAACTCTTTAGCATGAAACCTAATGAGACAATCTTAGACATGTATACTAGGTTTATTCAAATTATAACATCATTGCATGCTTTAGGTAAAGAATTTTCAAACTTTGAAATAGTCAATAAAATTCTACGTTGTTTACTTGACAAGTTTAATGCCAAAGTTGTTGCTATTTGTGAATCAAAAAATTTGAATGAATATTCTATTGATAATTTCATTGGCTCACTCATTGCCTACGAGCAATATTTGGGACAAAGACTTTTGGATGCAGGTGAAACAATAATGCTAAAAGCGGAAGACATGGAGAAAAGTTGCTTAGTTGGTGAGGAAAGCGATGACTTAACAAGCAAATTGAAAAGTCCACTAAAGCACAAGCATAAGCATCAACAAAAGTCGAATAAAGGTAAAAAAGGTAAAAATATTCAGATTTCTTCAAGTATTATTTGCTTTGGATGTAGGAAATCTGGACATCTGAAAAGTCAGTGCCCTAATTTGATAATTCTTCCTGCTAAAGAAAAGGGCAAAGCTAAGCAAATTATAAAAATGGAAAATAATGAAAAGCAAAAAATTTCCTGGGCAGATCTAGCTTCTGAATCATTAGACCAGGAGCAAAATGATATTTAAACCCTTTATTTATGTGTTTTTGTGTGTATGTTTTTTATTTGTTGTATTTTTTTTTTTTGTTTTTTTTATGTGTTTTTCTATTTTTAAATTTTGTGTGTTTTGTATGATTTTGAGATATTTTCATATCGGATTCCATGTTTCTTGTTGTGAGACATTTGGAATGTGATATGAAGATTTTTATAGTTTTTGTACTTATATTTTGTTTAGTGTTTTTCTATTCTTTTATTGCTTTAGATTTTTTTTTTGATGTTTAAGCGTTTTTGTTATGTGTTTGAAATGTTTGTTAGCCTATATGAAAAACCCTTAAATTTTTGATCTTACAAGTGGTATACTTTGAACTGCAACATAAAATTGAATTCATTAGAAAATCTAATTTTTCTAAATTTAAGTTGTGTTTATAACTTGATATTATTAAGATTGTCAATTTCATGTCTCTTATTTAGACTACATTAATTTTAATATTATTATTACAATTGTGATTTTTTCTTATTTTATATTTCACTTATCAATTAATATTTATGCACTTAGAAAGATTTGAAGTTTTAGATTATTGATTTTGAAAAGAATACAATTACTCTTGAAAATTGTACAAATGTACAAAAATCAAAAAAAATGCGCAAAGATTTGCAATGTGAAAAATAGGCACAAAATAAGCCAAACAAGTGAAAAGATGCACAAAAATGTGCCACAAAATTGAAAAAGATGCGCAAAGCGCCACATGTGGTAGTTATTTCTTCCCTTAATTTTTTAATCTCTTAATTCAAAATTGATCTTATATACATTTATATTACATATTGAATTATGAAATATAAAATTTTTATATCATCATTTTTACAAGGATTTTCTCTATCTTAAATGTCTAAATATACTCATGTGTTGATTAATTCTTTTTAGTTTCTATGTTATATCTCTTCTTAAATTCTATGAATTTTATGATTTGGCTAATGTTTTCATTTTATTTGCATAACTTATGTCAAACACTTTAAAGGTTAAATTTTTAAATGATTTTCATATGTCTGCTTTCATTTATAGTCTTTTTCTTCTTCACTTTTTGATGTTGTCAAAAAGGGGGAGAAATTATTTGTTGTGTCTTGTGTATTCGTATCGTTGTGTGTTTGTTTTGTTTAGTGTATGTGTGTTTTTTTTGTTTTGTTTTGTATTTCTAAAAATTTTGAATACAAAAATAATTTTAATGCCTCATTATTTTCATAAGTTAATTAATTCAGGGGGAGTTTAGGAGATTCTTAGAATTTGAAATTATACAAATAATAATTGTTTTGTCATTATCAAAAAGGGGGAGATTGTTAGGAAAGTTGCTATTTGCATGTTTTACATTCTTGTAACTTGTACAGTTTTGATGATTCCAAATATTATTATTTTATGTGTTGTTATCTCCTAACATTTTTTGGAAGATTTGTTTTCGCTCTTGTGTGTACTAATATTTCAGGAAAATTGAACCCCAGACTACGAAGACTTCAAATCAGATTCAGCATTAGATACTTTGTGAATTTTAAGCTTGTACTTTTTATTTCAATTAAATTTGTGAGGGAGTGATTGTAATTGAGTGAATAAATTTACACACACTTAAAAGAGATCTTGAAAAAGTTTTTGTACTGATCGTACGGGACAAACATTGTTCGTACGGGACGATCAGATCAGTTATCTCCTTGTAAGAGCAACGGAACGGACAGGAACTGAACTGGAAAATTTTTCTAAGGAATGATCGTCCAGACGAAATCATTTTTTGTCCCAGGACGAGTTTCTCTATAAAAATTTTGTCCAGACGAAGTCCAGTTCGTCCAGGACGATGGGAACCGACTATGGCAGTTTCTGGCCACGTTCTGCAGTTTTCGGAACCAACTTTTGATATAACTGTTCGTACCGGACAAAATTTTTTGTCCCGGGACAAACCAATTTCGTCCAGGACGAATTTTGTTCGTACAGATAAACAAATGGTTCGTACGGGACGATCCGGTGAGCAGAAAAACATATTTTTAGCAGTTTTTTGGATGATTTTTCATGTCCTTTCTATATATGGAGTCCTAGAAACTATTACAAGTGCCTTTGGAGTTGTTTTCTCTTGAGAGGGATCATTGAGAGTGAGAGTTTGAGAGAGATTGTAAGAGTGAAGAGTGAGAGATCAAGTGAGGGGTTTGTGAGGGATTCACAAGGATACTTGATGAAGAAGATCTCTTTGTTTCTTCCCATCTCCTTTGAAGGCTCTCAAGTGAAGTTCAACAACATTGGTCCGGTTCTCTGCCAACACTTGGAGAGTGTAAAAGGACGACAAAGTGTATCTTTGACAGCCATTATGTCTTCGTTCTTTGGGAGAAAACTAGAAGAGAGAACTTGAAAGGGAGAGAGGAAAGGGTGGAGTTTGAGAGGGAGAAGATCCTTAGAGGGGATTTCAAGGGAGTGTGGAGGGGATATTCACACGGTTGCTCAAGCGAACTTGCACTTCAGTACCATCGGATTCAAGGGTCATCTTGAAGGAAGTTTTGGCGAGAAGAAGATATCTTTGGTGTCAAGGAACCCGGCTACTCCGCCGCACCGGGGAAGGTGAAAGTGATTTTGTACAGGCTTCTCCGCCTTGCTGTGGGGGCAAAAGGAGAGTCACTTTGTGGTATTAGTGCAATACTCGGAGGGTGCCTCCGGGGAGTGGATGTATGTCAAGATTTGACCGAACCACTATAAATCTGGTGTGTTCTTTCTTATATTTCTTCTGCATTTAATTTCATTGCAAGTTGTTTACTCTAGTTGAAAAGTTTATTTTTTAAAACTTTAATTTTAACTTGCATTAATAATTAAAAAGGTTTTCTAAAAATCCAAGAGTAGAAGTATAATTTTTAAATTACCAATTCACCCCCCTCTTGGTTAGCCTTGGGACATTTAGTTAGGCTTAACATCCTAATTCATATTGAACGAGTTCCAACAATTCCATTGATTAAAAGGAATATCAGTTTTAATTCCATTAACAATACATGATGGTGATGAATAACTAGTTAAAATCATATGCCACATGCGAAAATCAATTGATTGCAAAAAAGTAGACATGCAAATTTTCCAAAAATCAAATGTAATATTTTCAAACAATGGTGGTCTAGTGATTGAATATCCTTCCACAAAAATACGATTAGAAATATTAGCCATGGATCGAAATTCAAAAGTTTTTAAAAACTTATTTTATGAAAACCGCTCTGATACCACTTGAAAGTGCTCAGATGGAACCTGAAAGTTTGTTAGGTATGTTAAGCCCTATAGAACTGGCCCAAAGTTAATTTAAAAGAGAGAGGTGAATTGAAAAACTTTAAAACCAAAATTAAAACTAAAACCAATATCACCACATAAAAAACCAATGATGAGGAAATTAACGTGTGAAAGTAATAAAGAAAGAACACACCAGATTTATAGTGGTTCGGTCAAACCTTGACCTACGTCCACTCCTTGGAGGCACCCTCCAAGTATTGCACTGAAATTGTGACTCTCCTTTAGCCCCCACAGCTAGGCGGAGAAGCCCTTACAAAATCACTTCTACCTTCCCCGGTGCGGTGGAGTCGCCGGGTCCTTTGACACCAAAGAGATCTTCTTCTTTGGTAAACTTACATCAAGACAAGCCTTGAATCTGATGGTACTAAGGTGCCAGTTCACCGGAGCAACCGTGTGAGACCCCCACAACACTCCCTTGAGTTCCTCCCCCTCACAAGATCTTCTCCCTCTCAAACTCCACCCTTTCCGCTCTCCCTTTCAAGCTCTCTCTTCAAGTTTCCCCCACAAGAACGAAGCTACAGTGGCTGCCAAAGACACTTACAAAGTGCCTTTCCATAGCTTAAAAAGAAGCTCTCAAAATGACCTCATTAATACAAGTTACCAAATCGTCTTGGCCGATTAGTTCATTATCGTCTAGAATATCGCCCTGAAATGAAGCTGGACGATGTCTATTCGTCCCGGACGATCTTGAGATCGGCCTGGACGAAATCCCCATTAATTGCTTTCCAAAACTGCCTGAGAAATTTTGGAAAAATTGACCTGGATCGGCCAGGATGATATTTTATAGTCCAGGCCGATATACCAGGACGATATCCAAAAATAAGATTTTCTTAAGTAAATATGGCGGCAGATTCTTACTGAATTGAGCCGATCGTCCTGGCCGATACAAAATCGTCCAGGATGATGTGTTTTGCAAAAAGACGGCTGTTTTAATGAGGATGCCCTAATTAGGGTTTCTACTTTTGTCATATCGTCCAGGACGATATAAATATCATCCCGGACAATGTTACCAAAAATAGAAATCTTTTAGGGAATAACAGAAAATCTTCCATGTTACAAATCATCAGATACCACACCAAATACAACAGACTAAAGAAAGGAAAAAGATTATAAACTGATATAGTCCTAGTCTACCCAATCTTGAGCTGGTTCCAGATTGCAGTATGATCGTGTGGACCTGAAACATTAGCACATAAGGCAATCGTAGAGAAATAAGGAATGTTTGCTATCATCAAAATCATAGATAGATCCGCAACACTAATGAGTCCAAAAAGTTCTATGTGAAGTACTTTTAAAGGTTTGCTAGTTTTAAAGTCCATGATTGAGTGGAAGGGGAATTTGACTTATTTTCCTAACTAACATGTATCACACAGGTGATCCTTAGTGAATTCTAGTTTTTGTATGCCTCTCACTTAGTCTCTTTATGTGATTTCTTAAGATTTTTTCAAGCTTGGATGACACAATCTCCTATGCCATAACTAATATTCATCAGTAATAAGTTTTAGGTAAAGAGAATTAGCAAATTTAATGTAATTCTGATCAAGTAAGTAAACACTATTAATTCTTTTTCCTTACAAAATAGTTTTTCCATTTAAGCTTATCATGCAACTGATGGATAAAAATTTGTGCTAAAACCATTACCACAGAGTTGGCTGCAGCTAAGCATATCATGTTTTACGCTATCTTCTAGTAAAATATATCTAATGATAAAATTTTTTGGGGATCCAATTATACATAATTCAAACATTTTCCTAGTGGTATTATCTCCAAGTGTTACCCTGCTCCCTACCTTGTCCTCCAGCCAAAAGATTTACTTTATGTCTCCAGTCATTTGCCTTAAACATCTGTTGTCTAGGTACCACATACTTTATGTTGGCCTTTTATGAGTGCAGTACTATAAAATCCTCAAAAATTAGATTTAGGAACCCAAATTTATGGATTGAAGGATGAATTGGTTACATGTTATGCTATGATTTATACAATTTTGGCCTCCACACTAATTGTGTTCTATAATGCATAGTACAAGTGCGGGAGATATGTCCTAACATTCCACAAGAAAAGCCCTTAACTTTTGGGAATGGATTCACTAATCTATAAGGGTTTTGGTGCCTCTTCCTACTTTCAAATAATGTATATTGTTATGATGATTTGCCATGTATTTGTGAAATTTTTCTATTATAGTTGATTGCTTTGTTTCTTTAAAAGTAGTTACTTCTTCTTGCAAAAAATTATTTGCACCTTCCTAATTTGAATTATTAATTTTTAATGCATGCTCTCTATCATCTGCTTCATCTAAACATACTTTTAATTATTTAACTTAATTCTTTTAAAAAAATCAAGATGCTTATGTTTTAATGCATCAAATTCATCAAGTAAGATCATATGATTATTATCCAAAGTAGTGTGATCTTTCCTGAGGCATTCATGCTCTTTTTACAAATGTTAAAAATCAATATTAAGGCTTGCATACCTTTTATTGAGTTTCTTATATGCATTATGAATTTGTTCAAAAACTTTAAATAGTTCATCCTAAGAAAGCTCACATATGAATTGCCAGAAGTTGGAAAAAATTCTCAATGTTATTAGAAGTTGGGGATTCTCAATTCCTATTTTCAATTCTTTTCAAGGTTGTTATTTAGATTTGAAAATAATGGCTAATAATAATCCTTTTATAGGAAACATATACTGCTCTGCAGTCTTTTTAAATTGGATTAACAGGAATATGTTTGTTCATAGTGGAAAGGAAGATAGCACCTCTTCTATAGCAGCCAATGCTTTAAGCAAGGCTGAAGCATCATTCAATAGAAATTTAGATTACTGGGAAACCAACCAGCTTTCACAGCTGTCCAATCATTGGTTTCCTCCTCCTCCTGAACGGATTAAATTAAACATAGATGCCTTGGTTAAGAGTAATTACAATGTAGGAGTTGGTGGAGTCTTCCGAGACCAAAGAGGGAGATTTCTATGTGCATTCGGATTGAAATATAAGCATTGGGATGCAGCTCAAATGGAGATGCAAGCAATTTTGTCTATTAAATCTTTCATTATGGAATGGAGATATGACTACAAAGGTATTATCATAGAGGGTGATAATAAAAATATTATTGATTTTGTCCAAAAAATCTTTAATAAGCAATCTGCTGAAGAAGAAGGAAATTACAATTGGGAGTTCTCCTTTCTTTCAGAATTTAATCAGGTGATTTTTCATTTTGTCCATAGAAATAACAATAAGTTAGCAGATTTTTGTGCTAACTATGCTTGCTCCTTAGATTTCTTTTGGGATGATCTTATTAGTACTAAGGTTCCTCCTTGTTTTTTTTCTTTAGTTAAGGAGGAATGTGATTGTGGAGAAATCACTTAATAGATTGTTTATAACTTTTTTAGAATAAAATTGCTATATGCATTTCTTCAAAAAAAGAAAGCTCACATACCTCCTCTTAATCATAATGAACGAGATGGTTATCTTCCATTAAGCACAGGTCGGTTACCTCATTTTTAGCATCTCATTCAGATTAGCCTAAAGAGGAGTCTGTCAAAAAAGTCTTTTTAGTTTGCTGCTTTCTATTCTTGAGTTTAACTTTTTCATCATCCTTCTCCTTGATCAGGTGAGCTTTAAGATTAGAGCAATCAATTCTCATGTACCTTGGCTTCCTACATTTAAAACAAATGACCTTAAAATAAACCTTAGAATTTTTAGTAGTTTTACCATTATTCCATTGCAGATGATGATTTTTTCTTTTTTTAGAACGCTTTTAAATTGCCTTATAATCAACATAATATCATCATCATCTTCAGTAATAGAATTGTCAATATCAGAATCATCAACTTTTAAGGCTATAGTTTCTCTTTTATTTTCTCACGTACATCAATTTGTCTTTGATTCACCCCTTGCTCATAAGCAATAAGTGATCCAAGAAAGTTATCAATTGAATAAACATTCAAATCCTTAGATTCAGTAATAGTAATTAATTTGACATCATAGGAACTCGGTAGAAAACACAAATTCTTATTAACCTTTTTAAGAATTTATAAGTTTTTAACCTAATGCATTCAGGGAAGTGACAATTTGAATGAACCTAGCATACATTTTAGAAATATATTCACTAGGTTTCATGCAAAATAGTTCATAATCATGGAGCAGATTGTTTAACATAGATTATTGCACTATATTTTTTCCTTCATAGGTTTTGTAGAGTTTATCCCAATTTTATTTTTCAGTTGGCAAGTAGATACATGCATGTAATCTTTAGATTTTTATGCACAAAAAGTTAGTTTAAATAATTTGCATTTAATTGGGTTAAATCTCTATCATCTATGCAACATTTAGAAAAAGCTATTTCAGTTTTAATGCCATTTATAGAATGAGTAGGAGTAGATTATACTTTCTGAACTAACATCCACATGCTATCAATTAGAAAAAAATAGACATGCAAATTTTCTAAAAATCAAAAGAAAATTTATCAAATAAAGGTGGTTGTGTGATTGAATACCCTTTTGCATTATTATGATTACCAAAAGTAGCCAAGGATCATTTTTAAAAAGTTTTCTAATACTTAGTTTTTGATTCCTACTCTAATATTACTTCAAAGTTTAAGGAGGTTGTGAGACCTTAAAGAACCAAACCGAGGTTAATCAAGATAGGGGTAAATTGGTTATTTTAAAAAAACTCTTTAACAAAAAGAAAATCATTTGTATAGCCTTTTTAATATTTAAAAATAAGCACCTTATTTCCTAATGCAGAAGAAAAATAATTTCACAAATAACATAAAATTAGAGTTTTTTAACAACACAATAAATAACAAAAAAAATAAAAGTATGGAAAATAATAAGAACAAACACACTAGAATTTATAGTGTTTCAGTCCAACCTAACTTACGTCCAATCCATGGAAATATCCTTTTCCAGGTATTACACTAACAGAAGTATCTCTCTTGTTAGCCCCATAACAAGGCGGAGAAGCCCATATAAAATCTCGTCCACTATCCCAATCTAATGGAGAATCTTACTTTTTTTTCACCCTCCTGGTGAAGACAGAGTACTAGGAATCTTTTTTCTCCCTTCTTGAGATGGAAGAGAATCAAGAATCCTTTTTCATCCACCTGGAGATAACTAAGAACAAATACCTAGTGCGTAGAATGTCTTTCTAGAGCATCTAAAGGATCAAGGAAAAAGAATATAGAAGATGAGGAAGAACCTTGCTTCGATCAACCTTATGAATCCTTCACAAATCTCCCTTATAAAACTCTCCCTCTCTTCCCTCTCTTGATGCTCTCCAAAACACCTCTTTTTTCCCACTCATAATTCCCTAGCAATAAAAGTCTTTTGGAAATAAGACTTTATGAAATATTAAATAAAGAGCCTCTCAAAAAGGCCTAAATTTCAATATACCGACTCTTATCATCTAGTACGATCGAAGATCGTCTTGGATGATAAGTTCAAAGTACACCTTTAGTACTGTACAAGGCGATAAACCCTATATAATCAATTAAAAAAAGATGAATTGACCATCTAGGCTGATTGATAATATCATCCAGTACAATTTGAATAAAAAAGCATTTTTAGACTATACAAAATTTATTTCCTTATACTATCAATTCAAGAGATGTACTAATCATTCAGTATGATAGGAGACGATGTAATTATCATCCCATCCAGAGCATGGTTTGTATAGTACTAAATTGGGAGTTTGTTCTATACAATTTGTTGAAAAATTATAGCACTTCATCTTGGATGATAGGTGATGATGTAATTATCATCACATGCATCGTTAAAATCATGTAGTACTATCGTTACCAATTGTCTTGTATGATTTGATTGAATAAATTAAACATATTTATTATCCTAATCACATGATAAATTTAGGTATGATTGTCATGTATCGTACAATATGATGCATATAATATGGTATAATTAGATAAATATTTTGAATGTCAAAATATTACCAAAATTATGATTGGTGGCTATTTTATTTATTATAATTGATGATCCCATATTATAGGGTTTGTACTGTATGATGAGCTTAATCAATCTTTCTTAGCATAGGTACCCAAATTTAGGTTTTCTAACTAACTAATTTTCAAGTATGATATAAATCATACTTTATAATTAGTTAAAAAATCAAAATACAAAATTTAACTCATTCCCTTGCATGTGTGTGTGCAAGGTTACCTAGCTTTAAGATCCACCAAAATACTTGTTTGCCTCAAGAAAGGTAAAAAGTACAAAAAGATTGAAAAATACATATTTTATTCCAAGTCTACCTAGCTTAAGCTGATCGAGGTTACAAGTGAGTTGTGATCGTGAAATGTTAATGAGTAGGGTAAAATAGATATGCAATAGTTTCAAATAGCATAGAGAAAAATTCAATAATATTTTTTATCATCAAATCATAAGACTTGGATCCATATTTGGAACATTAACCTTTATCACAATCCAAATACTATCCTAATAACCTCCATTACGCACTCTGACTACCATCATCCTCAAACCTCCATCATACTCAAACTTCTTTTGCCTGCCAACTTCTACCCATCCAAACTCCTTCACCCGCCCACTATGGTCTCTCTCACCTCGCTCACTTGACAATGGTCCTTTGACTTCCGTCACTCATTGAAAATGGTCTCTCTCACCTCAATAACCTGATAACTAGCATTTCTATAATCATTTAAAAAAATGGAAACTTTAATTCCTAATTAAACAATAGCGTAGCGATATTATACCTTTGAGCACTTAGGAGTTGGGACTTAGAGCAGATTGTCCTAGGAATTATCATTATAGAGCTTATCTCTTTGTTCTACATTAATTTTGGATTTCGCATACAACACTGATTGGTAGCACCACATTGCTACTCACTAATATATATATATATATATATATATATATATATATATATATATATATATATATATATACCACCCATCATTTCCAGTCACTGTCGGCTTACCTGAGAAGGAAATGGGAGTACCTGGAGAGGGAATGAGAAGGGATAAAATGGTAAAGCCAATTTTTAACTTCCAGATTGCCTTGCCGCTTCTATAGAAATTATATAGAATGACGTAGATGACTCTAATCATATCTCTAATTTCAAATATTTTGATTTGGAGTACTAGATTCTTCTCAAAATGGATTTACTGCAATGTTTCCTATTTTCATGAACTTCTATTATGTAACTTTTTATATGTTATAGTTTTGAGTATTCAAGATAATTTGACTATATAATTTTTTAATTTGATTTAGCAAAATAAAAGTTAGTATATTTTATATGATTTATACTAAATATAAATTGGTTATTTTTTTTCTAAGCATATTTTGAATACAAGCATTGAGAATAAATGTGGACATATGAGTGGGTAGTAGCTAATTACTATTGCTAGTAAATATAATAATAATAATAATAATAATAATAATAATAATAATAATAATAATAATAATATGTGTGTGTGAAAATAAGTAAAGGCTTGTTATTCACAAACCTGCTAGGATCTTAAGCTCATTATATATAATTAAAAAAATTTAGGTCAGGACAAGAGAGAAGAGGTTTGAGATTGACAAGGATACTTCAAGTTTAGGTTCAACTTATTTTAGCTTATTTTTATAATCAAGATAATGTAGTTATGATGTGATTGTATAGATCATGAGTATTGTATATAATTTTAAGAAAATAAAATACATACGTATATATTGATATTTTGATTGATAGTTTTATTTTTTCTAGTACTTATAGTGATAAAAAAAATTATGTAGCTATTGTTTTTAATATTAAAAGTTAAACAAATAATTCTTCTAAATTAAATTCTTGGGCATTACACCTCTAAACACCATCGCCCAAGTATGATTCTTTCAACCTCTATCACTTGCCGACTATAGTCCATCTAATATATGTCATCCAAATATAGTCTTACCAACCAAATGAATAGGAAAAACTCTATTGAGAATAGCTATCATGACATTGGGTTCTTTCAACCCCAACCATATAAAGTTCTTTATCTTATGTGTATTTACTATGTGGAGCAAATGCCTTCCCCAATGAAAAGCATCATGTGTACTTAATAATTAAAACTAGGGGATTCATTTAAATCAAGCAAGGCCGCATGATTTTTCCTCTTTTTTTGGGATTTTCATGTAAAAATTCTGATGCCTCTTATAAATGATGTCTCTCTTATCTATATGTGTGTTGGATCTTCATACAAAGCTAAGATGCTAAATTTTATATCTCTCTCTCAATGCAAATGTTACTGGATGAAATAGTTCTTATAAAAATTTGTTTAAAATATTTATCTTAATTTTTAATATTTATATTTTTAGTTATCTGATGTGATAATGATTTTTTTATTCTTTTCTTTACTCATTTTCTTCATCTTCATCTCAATTCTATTGTGAGAAATGTATTTTATGGAAAAAAATGACTTAAATCAAGAGAATATGTGTAAAGGAACTAGGTTCTCAAAAGTTTATTATAGTTATTTTATGTCTCAAAGAGATACCCTCAACTAATAGTATATATATATATATATATATATATATATATATATATATATATATATATATATATATATATATATATATATATATATATATATATATATATATATATATATATATATATATATATATATATATATGTATGTATATATGAAAATATCAAAAGGAAAACCAATATTAAAAGACTATTATTACAATGATACAATCTAAATTTTTAAGCAAATTAGTCCATAAGGCAGTGGGTGAATTACCATAACAAAGTGAGATAACTATTTTTCCCGGTTGAAATCCTATATGATAATGATATTTGAATCACCAAAGATTTGAAAAAAAATATAATGGGCTCAAAGAGATGATAGTTAGAAGGTAAGAAGTCTAAGAAATAAAAAATTAACCTTGGTCTAGTGTTTATACATTCATTATTTAAAATCACTTAGCCCTGAAGAAAGTCGACCAAACACAATCATAAAATATGTATCAGTAAGCATAAATTTTCATCTATCATTAGCCTCATGATCTTAGGTCATTGAAATGAAAATTCAAAATTCTTTAATAGAGAAATTTCAAGAAGTGGATTGGAAAGAAGGAGAACTTATTCTCACTAGTAGAATAAAGAATGCATTTGGTAGAAAGTGAAAGATATAGTTTATTTTTGCACAACTAAAGCTCCATTAAAAGATTTACACTTATGTCTAGGTCAAGACTATCACTAACAATTACAATAAGATGACCCTTAGTAATATTAAAAGCTCATGTTGATATAAGAAACTATATCTTAAGGAATATAATACACATGCAAAGTTATATGTAATTAGCTGAGAAAGACTTCTATTATATATCTTTTGATTAGCCATGATATTAATCTACTAGTGCTTGAGATTTTGATCACTTACTGGCTCTAGCTTGTACCTTGTCCATGAGATACAACGAGAGAAAATGTTATTTGAAACTTGATTGATAGAGCATTAATTTTTAAAAGCAAAGTTTTTCAAATTAATTTTAAATTAATTATTAATTTAATAAAGTTTGCAAAAAAAATGCCTTAAGAGCTAAGCATCATATCATCTATAGCCTTAAGAATCACAAAGAAATAAATAGAGCAAAGAATGTCATATCAACATGATACTAAAAAAACTGAATGAGTTAACAAAATAATATATTCTGATAGCTATAAAAAAAAAAGAAGAAGAAACATAAAGGTATAGCTAGATAATGTGTATATACAAGTCTAGAAGAAAATAAAAAATGGCAACATAGCTTTACATATACATGCTAAAATAATTAATAATTCTATGTAAAAAAAATCATAATAAGGTATAAGCATAGGTGATCCCTCTACTATTCATCCATATCACCTAGTTTAAATTAGTACTTGTCAATCATATACTGGGAAAGATACTCTTGTAAGAAGGTTTGTACTTAACTAGGAATCTTTTTTTATAACTTATTTTATATACAAAGTTTCCCTGAATTAAAACATGCAGTAAAGAAAACTAGTACTAAATAGAGCCCACAGAACATCGCAAAGTATTAAAAATTGAAAACAAATGAGACATTATATCATAGATTATTTTGCATTGTAATGCCTAAGTTAGATTTTTATATTTTGAAGCACAACTCCTATGCAATGTAAAAGAATCAATGGTTATGGGCCTGACACATGTAAGGAGATCCTGTATGTTTCACACCTAGTGTAACATAATAGAAAAATCAAAACATTTCTAGCTAAAAATAACAAAACCCACCGAGTCATATGTTATATGGTGCAAACGTTTTTTTAGTGATTGTTGACCAGACTATATCCCCATATGCTAAGAGCCTAAAGGGTTATGTACTATAGAAACATCTATGTATATTTTAAAATCTTAATATAATGAGGGTCAACTCATATGAATATGATATGCTACTAGATTAACTTTTCTCAAGGGATTAATCCAAACTAAGACCTATCATTTTAATTTATTTAAATTTTAATAAGTTTATAAAAAATGAGATTTAAAAGTTTTTTCAAGATATTAACCTAATGTATAGTAAAGATATGCGGTTAAAATTTAAAAACTTAATCGAATAATTCTACAAAATATGCCTATGATTAATAACTCCCATTATTAAATGAGACATCACCTAATGATAATAATCACCCTATCTTGAATACAAGCTAAGTTGATGAACTGCATATGCTTAAAATAACTGGCCAAATGTTGGCCTTCCCTATATATATATATATATATATATATATATATATATATATATATATATATATATATATATATATATATATATATATATATATATATATATATATATATATATATATATATATATATATATATATATATATATATATATATATGAAAATAGAATTAAAATAAGGCAAGATAGTTGAAGCTATCAATTATGAAGCTCAAGATTCAAGCATTTGTTAGAAGTTCAAAGATTTAAAAGGTAGAAAGGTTCCATATATTCATAAAAGTTTCAAATGTCTAAAGTGTGAGACATATTCAAATAGAGACCATTTATTTGGAAGAGAATGAATGGTGTAGGTACAAGTTATAAAAGAAAATTATTCAATGACTAATTATAACTCAATAACGTAATGATTTAGTTGAAGAGCATGAATATGTTAGAATAGACTCCAATAACAAAATGTGATATAATTTAATTCCAAAAGAATTGCTGATAGAGTAAAAAGAGCTTGGTCTTACTGGAGAATGACTTAGCTAAACGGGTAGGGTTATGTCAAAGGTTAGCCTTACAAAAAGTGCTTGATTAGACAACTGACATTCAAGCTAAAAGATTTTGACTAACATGGGATATACTTGGCATAAAGAAAAAGACTAAATCAAAGATTTAGATTTAAAGAAAAGGTCATAATTGAATCATATTAACATAGTCAAAATGGCATGACTACAGTTACGATGAACCTATCCAAAAGAGCATGATTAGTTCAAGGTATTTTCTAGTAAAAATGGTTCCAACTATGAAGACAAGTACTATAGTCATCATACTATGGGTAAACTTAATTAAATGTTGTATAACTAGCAAAGAAGATAATCAGCCAATGAAGTGTGACTAAGAAGAGCAAAAAGTACTATCAAAAGAGTATGAACATAATGATGAGAAACATAGCCAAAGTGGTTTAGCTAAATTCAAAGGAAACCTAATTAAGGGTGTATAACTAGCCTATGAAATTAAGTCCTATTAAAACCTTAACTAAGTTAATTTATTAAGTAATAATTACACAAATGAAGATAGAGCAAAAGATCTTTAAAAGTATTTCATAGTTGGTTGAGACATGTTATTGTGTGACTAAGGAATGTGACATGTTATTGTGTGACTAAGGAAACAAACTACACTTTACTGTATAATTATTTGAAAGTATTCATGGTATAGCAAGAGAGGGGTGAATTGATTCTTTTATAAACTTTTTGAAATCTTTAAAATTTTTTGATTAAAAAACAATTTAACATACAAAAGTGTTAATGAAATAAAACAATTCTAAAATAAAGACTCAAATAATAAAGGAATATTTTTGTTTTATTTTAATTTAATATAAATCAATATTATAGAAGAACAAATTTATTAAAGCTAAATAATAATTTTTTTCTTTACTAATTTCAAAAAATATTCAATCAATGAATATTCACCAAAATACTATTTATTTCAAGATAACCAAATCAACACTTAAATGCAAAAAAAAAAAAATTGTATAAAATAAAAGTGCGGGAAAAAATATAATGCTAACTTAGGTTTATAATGACCTACGTCCACTCCCCAATGGCCCTCCTCTTTTGGATTTTCATTATATGTGTCTCTCCTTCAACTCACAGCAAGGTTGCTACAGTCCTTCCTTTTTCTCATAAGCCCGGCAAAAATATTGATCCCCCATCTTGACTCCTCGGTCTGATGAAGATGGTGAAAATCATTTCATGCTCAAGCCTGAATAAGTTGTTGAAACCTATTATGCTTTCTCTATCATGCATGATAGATATGTCATTCCTAGCCTCCTCGACTAGTGATAGTATTTTTCTTCAAAAACTCTCCTTCCAAGAGCTCCATTCAAATACAAATTGGAGGACCCAAAGTGTAGGTCAACTTGGGAAAACGTGTTAACCCCCTCACACTCCCTTGACACCCTTGAGGCTCTTCACCTTCTCTAAACCTCACCTCCTCTCTCTCTTCCTCACAAAAGAAAAACTTCTTTGGATGCCAAAAGATATATTCTCTGATGTCATAAACAAATTTATAAAGTGGGATCTCAAAACACTATTTTTTTATTAATTTGTCTCTAATCGTGGATTATAATTTGAACAATGCTTTCAAAAGAACATCTAGTATAATTAGAAATAGTCCAGTATGATTAGTTCAAATAAAAAATAAGTAATATAGGATGAACCAAAATTCATCTAGGGAGCACTCAAGTGGATTGGATTGTATGATATATGTATTATACAAAATAATCTGTAATTAATTCATATCTAATTCAATTTCTTAATTATTTAACTTAACTAATATAAGTTAAATTAATATTATATAGTATAAATCATTTCATACAGTATGATCAGTTTAATTTTCAAATATAAAATTTTTTTATTTTTAAGTAACTAGGATTCGATGGTAGGGTTTCTTAATATATCGAATCATCTACTATGCTATGTAGATCATAAACTATTAATAATGGTTCCTAATTTTATTTACTAGTTTTATTTAATTTCATTTAATTAAATAGTTTTATTAATTTTAATTTCAATAGTTCTTATAATAAGATATGGATTGTATAGTACGATAAACACAAAAATTAAAATAGTCTATTTTAAACCTCTTTTCCATGTGTGCACAATTGCTATGCTAACATACACCTAATACAAAAATATACTTAAGAAAAAAATGAAAAATAAAAACTCTATAGCAAGCAGATTATCTTTTACCCTTACACTACACTTTTTTGAGATAGTTCTTCAATATTTGTTGTACCTAAAAGGTCAAAATTAAATATCCAAAATGTGTTGAATGAATAAGTTAATAAAGGATATAATATTTTCTGTAATCATTAAAATATATGGTTTGGCTCCTAATTTGTAAAAATCTCCCCCTTTTACTTGATGACCAATATTGTTGATCAAAAATTAAATTTGTAAGTTTAAATTTTTTCTACTAAGTTCTTCCCCTAGATAAATGCATCTATTTTAACTAGGGAAAATCTTAAATTTTATTTTTTTTTTTATTATTTTTTGAAACACAATTACATTTTCATTATTTATTATTTGAATTATTTTTCTTTCTTTTTCTAATAAGCACATAATAACATACCAAAGGCCAAAATAAAATAAAAAGATGTGCAATAATAAATGATAAAAAATACAACCAACATACTCACTACTCCAAACTTTTATATCACTAAAAAGAGGAACTAAAAACAAAAAGGAAATAATAAAATATAAAGTCTAACCAAACACACTCCAAATGAAAAATAAGCACACATCATAAAACATATATAACAAACACAAACAAGCATGCATAACATGACATGTAGATAATAACAAACAAGCAAAAATACACATATAACCATAAGTAGCATAAAACCACCCAAATTTTCAAAGAACTTATATCAATTAAACCAAGTCTAGTCTTGAGCATGGTAAACAAATCATAATTTAGAGGTTTTGTAAATATATGTAATAATTACTTTCTAGTATCAACATGCAGTAATTATATATCACCCATAGATGCATGATCCCTAATGAAGTGATGTCTAATATTTATGTGTTTGATATGTGAATGTTCAATAAGATTTTTTGAGATACAAATTTTATTAGTATTGTCACATATAATTTGAATAACATATATAGGTAATCTAAAGTCAAGAATATGTTACTTCAACCACAAGACTTGGGCAACACAACTTCATACAACTACATATTCTGCTACTCTAGTGGACGAGCTATGGAGTTTTGCTTCTACTAGACCATGAAACTATAGATAAGCCTATGAATTGGAAGGTTCTTAAGGTTCTTTCTTTATCAACTCTACATCCAATAAAATTTTAATATAAGTATCCAACTATGTCAAAGTAAATTTATTCCTAGGATAACAAATGCTAAAGTTTTATGAGCCTATAAGATATCTTAAAATTCTTTTTACAAGAGTCATATGGGACTACTTAAGATAAACCTAAAACTTAGCTTTTGGCAGACACTAAACATAATGTTAGGCATATTAGCAGTAAAATTTTATAATAATCCTATTATTCCTCTATATTTTTTGACCTATGTATTTTCCATCTAAATCCATGATTAATTAGATTGCCAATCTCATTGGTGTATTCATTCCTTTATAACCTTCTATATCAAATTTCTTTAAAATTTCATGAATATATTTAGATTTGATAAGGAAGGTGTCATTATCCCTTAGTTTAATGTTAAACCCAAGGAAATATGTTAACTCAACCTTTAAACTCATTTCAAACTCACTGTTCATATTGGAAAAATTCATTGCATAGATTATAATTTGATGTTGTAAAGAGAATGTAATCAACATAGATATATATTTTGAGTATATCGTCTCCACCTTTTTAAAGAAATAAAGTAATGTTTACACTACCCATAAAAAAATAAATTTTCTAAAAGAAATTTGCTAAGTCTATGATACCTAACCATATGTTATTTGTTCATCCCATAAAGTACTTTCTTAAGCTTATAAACATGATTGGGAAAGCCAAAATTCTCAAAACTTGAGGATGCTTTACATAAACATCTTCTTTTGTCACAACATTTAAAAAATAATTTTAATATCCATTTTGTATAACTTGAAACCTCTGAAATAAGCAAAAGCTAACAACACACATAATGCCTCTAACATTCCTACTAAGATAAAAGTCTCCTCAAAATCAATTCCTTTTACTTTATTGTACCCCTTAGCTATTAACTTAGACTTATTTTTAACTATTTGGTACCAACTACAAATTGATCAATGAGTCTACAAACTAACTCCCACACATCATTTCTAATGAATTGGTTAAGCTTTTCTTGCATAACCAAAATTCAAAATTCATCACTAAAAGGTAGATCTACACTTGTAGGTTCTATTATTGAAATAAACATTATGCTTCTAAGCTCTTTCTTAGGTTCTTTCCTAGTTCTAAACCCCAATAGAAGGATCTCTTATGAGGAGCTCTCTAGGGTGATTTAATGAGTACCTTCATTCTCTAGGCAATGGATCAGCAGCCTCTATTCCAAGAGTTATATCAACTTCCTCATCATTATATATCCTCATTTCAATAATTTAAGCTAATTTTCCATTTACTACATAGGTGGATTCCACTATAATTAAGGTTATTTTATTGAATACCCTACATATTTTTTTCAACTAAGGAATATACTAAGAAAATAGCTTCAACTACCACAAAATCAAATTTTCATAAGCAATTTTTTTCATTATTAAGAATAAAGCATTTGCAATGTATAGATGTAATAAATTTTGTGTTCTATCCTTTAGCAGTTCATAAGATATTATAGTGAACCTAGATTTTAAGCTTACACAATTCAACAATTACTAAGCATTGTTAATATCTATGTCAAAAAATATTTAGGTAAGCAATATTCACTTAACATTACCCTTGTTCTCTACTAAAATTTTATTTATTTTTTTTATTTTAGCTACTCTATTTTAATATGGACTTTTAAGGGTTAGAGAAATTATGCTTTATTCCTAACTTATAGAATAATTCAAACTTATCACTTTTGAACTCACTATGGTGGTCACAATGAATTAAAGAAAATAATCATCTAGTCTATCTCAATCCTACTTGACAAGAACCACAAATGGGTAGGCCCTATCTTGTTGAGCTATGATAACATAATTCCTAAGATCTAGGTTTATAAATATTCCAAATTTTCTTCTAGTAATCCTTTAAAATAACTAATGATAAATTAAATAGCTACTAAAATATCAAGAATATTCAAATAAACTCATCCACAAAATTTATTTCATTTCATCATCAAAATGGTGTATACATAATCATAGTGTTGTTTGAGTTAAAGTTTGAAAAAAGAAGCTTTGCATTGAAAAAAAAAAATGTAAAGCAAAATGAAATTAAATTTCTTGGGGAAAATTTAACTTTTGAGATTTCCTGTTTTAAAATTGAACACTTTATTATGAACAATATATCACCTCAAGAGGAGAGAATATCATTTCCTAATGGGTTCCTACAACAAAACTATAAAATGCATCTTGATTATGATAGTCAAATTTAAGAAAGAGCTACATCTGACTCCAAAGGGACAAAATGGCAATCGAATAAGTATTTGACTATGATAATCTAGATGAAAGACCACTAATTTCATATTAAAAGTTATGAAATAAATTATATATTTTCTTGAGGAAAGAAAATATCTTTTATTACTAATCATTTGAATATGATTATAATAATCATCTTTGATTTTGATTTATCCAAAGAAAGTTAATTGAGTTCTAAAAATTGATCTTGGGCCTTTAAATCTCCTATAAGTGCAGCCAATCGCAGTTAATTACATTGAAGAAAATCTAAATTTCTTACAAAAAATCTAAATTAAAATAATGGTAGAAAACATATTTTGAGATTTTTAATAACTGATATCAAAGGGGTGATATTTGAATTTCAACTGGGATTGGATCAAAATTAAAAACTTATTTTTAGAATTTAATTAAATAGAAGTGGGAGGCACCATAAGATTTCAAAACGATTCAAAATTACCTAAGTTTATCCTATGTGTAGGGCTTTAATTTTTGATAATTAAAGATTTAAATTTGAGTTTTTAATTTATTAGGAAGTTAGAATTCTTTTCTAAAAAGTGGGGACTTAAGATTTTGAGTCTTCCCTAAATCCTAAACATAATTTGGGCATTAAACAATAGTAGCCCTAGCATAGCTAATGTAATGTAAATTTAAACTTACCCCAACAAGGATTGAGGACATAGCTAACCACTTAGATGCTTAAAATCCATATGTCTAATCTTTAATAAAATATAGGTAAAATAGTTGATTAAATTTTTAAGAAGTGGGACCAACCTCAAGAGCAAATCCTAAGTGGACCCTTAACGTATGTTCGATCATTGATGTTTGAAAATAAAATGCAATTAAAATTTTGACTCTTTCTTAGTTTGTTTCCAATGTAATATATGCTAAGTAACCTTTGAATGCATAAAAGGAATATGAAGTAGTTTAAAAAAGGATTATAAATAAGTTTTTCCCTATATATTGTATAATATCCCCTTGAAAGAATTGCACCCTAATAGATCACGTGTTCTGCCAAAACCTGCGGGCAGGGAAGTTCTTAATAAGTAAGATAAGAAATTAATATGTATATATGAAAACTCTCAACAATCTTGAGCTTACTTCTTAAATCGTCAGAGTTTCTATTTGAGCCTAAAAATTTTATTTAATTTCAAGTAGAAATAGTTTTTAATCATACACTCATGAGCCTCTGTGCAGTCTAGGCTAAATCGAAATATGACATGCAAGAAGGAAACCTAAAAATAATATAATTTTTATTGTACAAACAATGTAAATAAATCAAATGAATCAATTAAACAAAATAAATGTCTATATGGAAAGTGTCAATAAATAAATATATAAAAGTGGTCGGGTACTACTATTAACTACCAAGAATTTAATCCTTGAAGTGATGTAAGTGATTTTTGAGAATGGGATATTCTCTATCTTCACTACTTCATCCTTCTGTTAACATTTGTAATTCATCGGGTCCATATATCCAAATGTATAGAAACTCTTCCCTGAAGGGGTGTTTTCTTTTCTCTTCGGATTTTGAAAGTAACCTAACCTGAATTTCCAAATGAAAGGGAACTCTACCCTAAAGAATGTTCCCTCCTCTTTGGATTCCAAATTGGATGTATAACATCCCATATCAAAATTACTTTCAAATTAGAACTTGATTATATTATATTACATAAAAAATTTAAAGAAAAACTCTAAACTCTGTATATGGTTATCCTAAATAGTAGTAATCAAAATACATCCCAAAATTTATATATTTATTTGAATTAAAATCATAACCACGCTTGCTCATGCTCTTTTAATTTCAAGGGAGACTTTGCAATTTTTAGCACCTGTAAAATTTGAATTATTTAAATTTTAAATTTTCCCCCCTTAACTTAGCCCTCAATGAGCATTGCCACCAGCAAAAAAATTTATTAGCATTTAGATGATTCTTAACCTAGGAATAATCTAATGATAATCACATCAATTCACATATGCATAAATAAATTAACACATCACGTCAATCAATAAATTACAATCAGCATGTAGTGAAATTCATTAATAAAACTCAGCACATATGTATCAAAAAAGTAAGCCTCGATCTACCCATAAATTAGAGTTTGTCGTCCTAACAAGCCATCAAAAGTGTGCGGAGTAAGTTGTGTGGGTAGGATATGTCCTATGTCGGGAAATTTGTCAAAGTTCTTTATTGTTTTGATTTGTTGAAGGTTAAAGTGAAATTTGATTTAAATTTAAGTATTAAAGTTTTAAGGTTGATTTTAAAATATATTTTTAATTGTGAAGTGGTTACTATTTTTATTTACACAAGGGTTTTGAACTTTATTTCACATTCTTTTGGGCTAAGTTAATACCCTCATATGCACAAGTAACCTAGTAGTAAATAAATTTTTTTACTTAATTTAATTAGTTAAAATTAAGGTGCTAATAAATTTTAAATCAATTAATTAGATGATAATTTGAGAAATTAAGTTAATTAATTTTTTTCCACAAATCAACAATTTTATTGCAATGTCACAGTGGGCTCAAGGATGAAACATTTTTAAGACACGTAGCCTCGCAGCTTAATCTAATCCATCCTCAAACTTCATCTGGGGAATGTATGTTATGTATTAAGGGGTTGGTTGATTAATTTTATTCATTAAATTAATATTTTCTAAATTTTTAGTTAATTATTAAATTTCTTTGAATTTTTAAAATTAACTAATGCATAAAATTGAGGGGTCAAAGTTTTATTTTTAAACTTAAAGTGAATTTTAGAAATTTTAATTTTTTTCTAAATACTAGACCCACCAGTAAGAAATTAGACAATAAGTTTGTTGGATATAGATTTTCTTACAATAAGTTATGAATTTTTTAGGTTTTGACCTATTTTTGAACTACAATTGACTAAAATGTTAACTTTCTAACTTTCACATATTTCTATTGATTTAAAATTTTTTTATGAAATACTAAAGCTTAAATGGAGTCCAATGCCTTTGAGTTTGAGCTATTTTTTTCTTAAATTGGTGTAATTAATTCAATTATTAATTTGGTTAATTAAAAATCTTTTAATGATTTCCTTCCAAGCTATTTCCAAACTTCATGAAATAACTCCCAATGGTTAGGAATAACCCATGGGAGTATGTCCAAGAGTTTCATAATTATTAAAGTTTTTTAATTATTTTTATTTAATTAAGTATTAATTTTCCATAAAAATTAAATTAAGCCTAAATTAGAAATTTAATCAAGGGGGTTTTAATTTTTCTAGGTTTTTTGGGTTAAATTTTGGTCAATTTGATATATTATTTATATTTTTAAGATTTAATTTGGAATTATTTTAATTTTTTTAATATTTTGAATCCTCAAAAGGGTTGAATTTTAACTTAGCTAATTTTCTCACCTAATATGCTCTAAATTCATTAAAAATTGAACCCATGATGTAAAATGTCACTAAGTTTAATATTGCCAAGTTTCACCCTTATTGGGTGTGTGTGGAATTTCTTAGGAATTTTCTAAGTTGTCTATACCTCATCCTTAATTATTTTTCCTAGGTGTCACTAGAGTTCCACTAGGCTCAATCTTTGTCCAACTAACCCTGATACAAAGCTAAACACACCACAACAAAAACACAACCAAATTCTATAAATTTGGAGAGTTATAAATTTTCAAAGTTTTTGGTCCAAAATGGACCCAATAACTTGAAAATTCACGCCACACAGATCTTTTGAGCATCTGGACCTAAGAAAATTTCATATGATGCCTAAGATGCTATAAAAATTTTAACTAAAGGTTGTTACTAGTTTGATCACTAGATTGTGAGAAATTGAAAATTTTTTATTTTGAATAAACTTAGATATCTCACAACTAACTAGCCAAATCAACTTGAATTTAATTTTAATAAATATTAAAAAAAATTATCCCTCAAATGGAACAAAAAATATTCAATTTGATGAAAAAATAGATCTTATGTGAATTTTTGAAGTTTTAGCTATTTATATTAAATTTTTAAATCATTGTACCTGCGACGCGCTACTATCGTGGTCTTAATACGAGTCAGCAAAAGTTTGGGCATAGGATTGAACTAAATAATGTGGATGATTTTGATTGTGTCATCTGGCCCATGATTAACAAAAAGTCATATGTTTTAGTCTAGAGGACTGCACGCAATTTTGTCATGGCCATATGGCATTAAAGGAATGATCATATAATTTTAATTGAACCAGTACAAAAATGTTCAAAATGAACTAAGACTTTTAAATAGACATAAATTCTAAATTGTAAACCAAATTTAATAAAATTTAAACATATACTCATTGTAACATGAACTTTCATTGCCTGAAGTATGGAGGCTCCATGTAATGAGAGTTTTGATCTGGGAATCAAAATTGCTTTAAGGAGATTAAAAAAGGTTGATTTCCAAATGCTTTTGGATAAAACAATGAAAAAAATAAATGATTGGGGAAATATATATATATTTCATTAGCTGGAAGATTAATTTTGGTAAAAACTGCTCTTCTTGCACTACCAGTTTTCCTAATCTCTCATTCTCTTGTTCTAATGAGAACTTTAAATGAGTTGGAAAAAATTTGAAGATACTTCATTTGGATAAACTGGATAGAAGCCACGGTTTGCATTATGTGGCATGGGAGATGTTGTGTAGACCAAAGCAATGTGGTGGATGGGGTCTTCAATCAGTAATGACCAGAATTGGGCCGCTTAGAGCAACGTTTGCTTGGAATCTCTTTGAAAAACCAAATACATTGTTGAATAGAAAATTGTTGGCTAAATATAGTGAAAGGTGGTGGAGTAAGGAGGAGTTTAAAGGTTGATCGAATTCATGAAAGATCATTACTAGTGGTTGGAAAGCTCTAAAAAAGTTTGTAAGATGGAAAGTAATAGATGGTTCCAGCATTATTGTATTAAAGGATGCATGAATTTTGTACAAGAGTCTACTTAAATGGTCAACTTTTGTTGGAAGCTTTGATGATGAAAATTCTACTCTTGACTACTTCATATAGGATGGAAAATGGGACTTCAGGAAACTTAGATAGAGCTTCGGTGAAGACCTTGTGAGGTTGATTGGAGAAGTACAAATCTTTAATACTTCAATTCAAGACCACATGAAATTGCATTGGGATATTGCACGAATGGAACTTTCAGCATTCAAATGCTTGAAGGAGATTATGCAAGGATGGACACGAGAACCAAAAGGTATCATAGTGGAAGGAGATAATAAGAATATTCTCCAACTTCTTCATCAATTGTATAGCAAATCGAAGAATTTTAGAGAGAACTTGGAAGATGAAGACCTCTTATTCTTTAGCAATTAGAATAATGTTATTTTTAATTTTGTTGCCTGTAATTGTAATAAGTTAGAGGATTATTGTGCTAACTTAGATTTATCATTAGATTTTTCTTGGGATTTCTTTCTTGAGAGCAACCTTTCTTCTTCCTTTGTTCAAATTATAAAGGAAGAAAGTGAAAGATGGTTGGCCCATCTTTAGCTTGTATCTAGGCTCTTTGATGCTTTTTATCTTATTGCTACTTAGCATTTCTAAAAAAAAAAAAGTTATGAGAGTTTTGAGCATTTTTAAATTTAAATCTCAACTAAAAGTTAAGATAAATTACAATCTAATTTGTGATTTTTTAGTTCTTGGTCTCCTTTCTCTCCTAATGAAGTCATGTACAACTAAACTAAAAACCCCAGAAGTTAATGATGGTTGGATGTAAAGTTGTTCATGAAAATTGTGTTTCTCTCACTATCTCCCACACCCTTCACTAAAACAATGTTTTTAGGCTAGGGTTTGGTGAAAAAAAACATGGAAAAGCTTAAAGAATTTCAGGGAATATTTGGAGAGGCTCGAATTGACGTTAAGTGTCCAAAAAGCTTTTTAAAGTTAGGGTAGATGGCTTGAGTTGAGAGGGAATTTCCTTTCCCCATAGGAAGGGGGGCCACATGCATTTTCCTTATTTAACTAAACTAAATCAAAGATAGGCTTAATAGCTACATTAGGGGGCGATAGGAATACTTTAAGGTTAATAAAGATTGGATTTAAACACATTTATGTTGGAAGAAAGTGATTTCTTGGGTGACATGGTGATGTGGACATGATTTGACCTTTCCCATGAGTTTGAAAGGATTTTTCGATAAATTAACTAGTAATTGATGACTAGAATAGGCCTCAAGAAGTTCAAGCATGTTCTAGTAAACCATCTCAATGAGATTAGTGTTAAGGGATTGAAGTTTGCATAGGTGTTGAGTCTATATGAGGGGTTTGACCATGCATGGAAGTTTGACAAAGAAATATCCATGGGGATTTAACTTAGGAATATGTTAAACATGCTTGGAGTGACCAATTGAATGATTTTGAGAGGTTAGATTGGTTGAAACAGCTTGAAGGATTCAATTTGACATTAGAGTTGGTTAAGCATTAATTTGGTCAACCATAATTATATTGGTCAGACATGGTCAAACTAAGGGTCGGGTCTAGGTCCTATAAGTTCAAATGAGAATTTTTAGACCAATAGAGGTGACCATGTAGTGAAATGGCCATTTGGGGTTAAATGACCATTCGGACCCTTAAGGGGCAATTTGGTCAACTTGGGTTTAAGTCGAATGCACTCCTAATGATGTTTGGATTCATTGAAATAGGTTGAAATATTTGATTTGATTATGTCATACAGAGGTTTAGGGAAAAGTCCAATTCATCCCTTTAAGGTCATTTTGACCACGGGTCAACCTTAGGTCAAATTGGGTCCACTAAAATATTGCTTTATGCTTAACATGTCATAAAAAAGGCTATGGATATAGTCAAAGGCCTTAGGGAAGGACCCAAGGTCAAATTCCACAAAGTGAGAATGTTATGGCATAGGCTATAAATATTTGAAGGTTTTATAGTTTTTGAATTTCAAATTGGGAGGGTTAACCCTAGGTACATGTCTAATAAATATATAATTGATAATCATAAATTAGAAGTCATTTGATTAGATTTTGAAATGATTAAAAAAATCACTCGAAAAGGGTTTCAAGATATCAGCCCATAAGCCTGGGTTCTAACCTAGAATTTTGTATTTGAATGCAATTCTAGATTTGAATAATTTATTTTGGATTATTCACATCAATCAAAATCAATGAGATGATTGGGATTTATTGAATATGATTAAATCTTAATTAAAGATTTATTGAGGGTCGATTGAAGGTTGGGTTGAAGTATAATAAAAAATTGAATTAAAGAGTGAACTGGGATTTGATTGAGGACTGGATTGGAATGTGTCTGGGATCTATATGATTAATAAGTGGATAATTATCAACCATCAGATGAATAGGCTGGAGTCGAGATAGGTCCTGATTATTTCATACAAAAATGAGATCAACAAATGGGCCCAAATATGTATAATAGAATGAAGTTCTACCATACATATTGGCGTTGATTAAATAGGAAAAGGAAGTCTAAAGTTTTGATTTTATGGGAAGATTATTGCAACTTAGTTTTCATAGCTATATTTTCATTATGTGTGTTTTTTATGATTCCAAAATATTATTGTATTGATTACTGTTTCTTTTAACATATATTGGAAATATTACTTTTGTTGTTTGGGTGTACTAACATTTTAGGAAAATCATATTCTAGATAGTTGAAGACATCAAGACAGATTATACTAGGATAAATTATACTTGAAGTATATACTTTTTTTAGTTTGGGAGAGTGTGATTGTAATTAGGTAACCTTATACACACACATACACTAGGGGGGTGCAAAAATTTATAATTTTTTAAATAAAGCATATTGAAAGATTTTGGATCATGCAAGATAATTTGATCTTAGTGTTCCTTCGGAAAGAAATTAATCAAACCATGCCATGAAAATTTTCTTAAGTCTTGTTTGTACTGTATTAAGTTACCTTCATATAGAAGACATCTAGAGTATGAAATAGATATATACAAGTTCATCCTGTGAACTCAAATTTTTTCTAAACTGTTTGTGTTGTACCATTTTAGGTTCATACAGATGACGTCTAGAGTACTAAATGGTTGCATGTCTTTTTATCCATATGAACAGACAAATTTTTTTGAATTGTTAGTAGTATATGATCCTTAGATCGTACAAATGACTTCCAGAGAATGAAATGGATGCATTCATTTTCATACAAAATAAAATATGATTTGATTATAACATATCATTCTAGATGATATAGGTTTCTTACAATACATTTTCCAGAGTAAAAAAGAAATTCGTATTGAATCGTATCGAACAAATATGCTAAATTTAGAACTAATTGTATTGTACGATGTTAGTTCATACATAGGCCAATCAGTGTACAAAACAAGTTCATATTGGATCATACGAGTAAATTTGAACTATTCGTATGTACAGTACTTATCGATCATACTATACGTTCATGGACAATAAAATTGAAAATTTTAGTTTTCATGATGGTTTTTCATGTCTTTCATATATATGGTCCTAAAAATTAACTGTGGAAAAATCCTTCTTCATTTTTTCTTTTAGAGCAAGTGTGAGAGTTCATTGGGAGAGTGTTTAAGAGTGTGGAAAGAGATCTTGCAAGTGGAATTCTTGAAGGATTGACAAGATTGCTCAAAGGTGAGGATCTCTTTATAAGTTTTTTCCAATATCTTCCTTAATTCTTTGAATTTGCTCGATAGAGGATCATTGAAGAAGATCTGGTTCTCTACCGACACCAGGAGTGTGTGAAAAGACAACGATTCTCTATTGAATGCAAGAGAGTGTGTAAGGACAATGGTTCTCTTTCGACACCAGGTGGGTGTGAAAGGACGATGGTTCTTTTCCGACACTTGGAGAGTGTGAAAGGATGATGATACTTTGCCACAACAAGGATTTATGGAAGAGAGGTGATTTGTAAAGGGTTCTCTTCCTTGTTGTGGGAGCAAAAGGAGAGCCACTTTGGTAATTGTGTAACACCTGAAAAGGGAGTCTTCAAGTAGTGGACATGGGTATAGTTAAATCGAACCACTATAAATTTCTATATTTTTACTTTATCATATTTTTATTTTTCAACGCATTTTATTTTTATGGTTGAAAAGTTTTTAATTTTATAAAAAATTTATTATGCTAAAATTATAAAATGGTTTTCTATAAAACTTTCAAGAGGTTTTTTAAAATTACCAATTCACCCCCTCCAATCTTCGTTAGCATTAGGATAATTGCTTTAGGTCTAATAACCTATACAGACTTTCAAATGGTATTAAAGCCTACTTTCAAAAATTATGGTTAAGACAACTTTTTAAAAATGATCATGGCTACTTTTGGAAATAGTAACACACTTGAAGGGTTTTCGATCACTAGATCTCCTTTGTTTGATAATATCCCTTTCAATTTTTAGAAAATGCATATATCTACTTTTCTTTAATCGCTTAACTATAACATGTGAATTTTAGTACAAGAAGGATACACTAGGAAAATAAACTTGTAGATGACATTAGAAATAAAATACCATTTGTTGACGAGATTGTAGAAGAAAAGACATAACTTAGTTAAATGTTAAATGTTTGAATAATTTTTTTATGCATTTAAATCTGAAGACTATATGCATATCTCTACCTATAAAAGTGGAAAAGAATTTTGGGATAGAGTATGTATCACATATGAAGGGACTAACAAAACGAAACAATCTAGATTGATCATTTTGCTACATAATTATGAACTTTTTTACTTGAAACCAAATGAATCAATCACTAACATGTAGATATGTTTCATACAAATAGTCTCATCATTGCATACTTTAGGTAGGGAACTAATAAATGCTGAGAAAGTAAATAAGATTCTTCATTATTTTCTTACTATTTATGAAGCAAAGATCACTACTATAATGTAATCAAAAGATTTAAATATTTATTCTATTTATAATTTTCTTGGAACACTAATTGCTTATGAGCAAGGAGTGACTCAAAGATAAATTTATGCAGGTGAGAAGTGAAAGGAGAAAAATATAGAATTTAAAATGAATGACTCAGAGAGTGATTAGTCTCAGCTTGAGGATGAAGATGACATTGCCTTAATGACAAGGAAATTTAGGAGTTTTCTAAAAAGGAAGCAAAGGAGATGTTAGTAGTGGAATAAAAGTAAGTTCCAAAAAAATGCTAAGGCATCTTATAATGTTATTTGCTATAAATGCAAGAAGCCTGTACACATTAAATCTAAATGCTCGAATCTTAAAGCCAATCCTAGCAAGGCGAAGGTAGAGGAGAAAACAAATGTTAGGAAGGGTAAGAGGATATTATAGAGAGCATTTTGGACAAACTCAGCTTTGGATTTTTCAAAAATAGAAGTAGAGGAGGAAGTCCCAAATTTATGTTTAATAGCTGACAAGCTTGATAAGTCAAATCAAGAAGAGGTATGTAACTTATGAAGAGCTATTTAATTTTTGTGAGAAAATATATACTACATATGCAAGATGCATAGTAGGTTGAACTTAGATATGCTAGAATTACAAAAAGAGCATAAAATCCTTAAAAAAGATCACACACTGATTAATGATAACCACATGAAACTATTGGATGAGTTTGATGAATTGAACAAACAACATAAACTATTGAAATCATCCCACAGTAAATTAACTAGAAAATGATTTTAAAATATTCATGGATGAATCTGATAGTAGAGAGCATTAGTTTAAAGTTGACAATGCTATTTTTGATGGTGCTAACTCATTTTTTAAAGCTGAATTGAAAGCACTTGAGAAAAAAATATTATATCCCTACCTGAACAATTTTTCAATCCTGATAAGAAGCAAACAAATTTAAAACCTAGGAAAAGATAATTTTATTCATATAGATTGGTAAAATCTTTTCTAGGAGTCAAATGGTCTTCTTATGGAATGATTGGACATATATCTCACACTTACAAAATTCATAATAAATCATATCTAGTGTGGAGACCAAAGATGTATAAAATAAAGTATATTAAATATGTATCTAGGTTAATTTTACCAAAAGGAGAACCCAAACTTATTTAGGTTCCTAGGACTAATATTTAATTATCTTAAGGAAATGCTCTCATACAAGACCTCGAGAGAGCATTTGATACCTTAATAGTAGATGTTTGAAGCATATGACTGGAGATAATATATAATTCATATTTCTTGAAGTAAGGAATGGAGGCAAGGTTATATTGGGAGATAATATCACTAGAAAAGTGGTTCGCACAAGTATGCTTGGAAACTTGAATAATTTTTCATTGAGAATGACTTACTTGAAGAAGGATTTTTTTTTTTTTTTTTTTTTTGAGAAATGCAAATTGCAATTAATAGAGAAAGAATACAACTAAATAAGAGTTTCACATTCCTTCTTCAAAAGAAAATAAAGAGAAGAAGGAATGCTAGCAAAAGAAGAACTATCAAAGTAAAAACTAGAATCTAAAGCTAAAGTAGCACAACAATCGGCTACCTTATTACAATTCCTATGAATATGATTAAGAATCACCTTATTGAAGTCGGTCAAGAACATAAAATCCTTCTCGATCCAATCCATCCTATGCCAATTGGTCTTCTTCAAAGAATCTCCTATGAAGTTGATAACATTGATATTATCTCCTTCAATTATTATTCCTCTATACTCCCTCATCCACGGTTGCAAGAATCTTCTAAGGGTCCAAATAGCTTCCATTTCAAGATGAGCAATATCCCAATGAGTTTTCCTTTCTCCAAATGCAAGCAATAATCTTCCTTTATGATCTCTAAAACATCCTCCTGTTCCAGCCGAATAAGAAGACATAAGGGATGCGTCCACATTGATTTTAATCCAGTCTTGCGGTGGAGGGTGCCAAGAATTCTGAAACTCCGTAGAGAGATTAGCACCCCAGCTATCAATGACCAGATTAGCATTGTAATAGCAGAAAATAGTACATTAGTTGCTGAAATAATCACTGAATTGGCTGGATTACCATGCTGAAAAGCATTTCTGTTTTTCCAATTCTGATAAACATCTCACAGTAAATTTTAAAACTATTAGGAGCAATAGTGTTAAGGATCTTTAATTCAACTAAGCCTTCAGCCATTGATTCAAAAATTGGAACATAAATCCCCCAACCTTGTAACTGTTTAAGAATCTTAATCAATTCTTCGCATTTAACAGTTATATGTTCCAAGTTTTCACATTCACGGCATCCTCTTCTACAGCAGTCATCATCGCTAAGTCTTCTCCTTTTTAGAAAATCATTTGTAGGAATAGAATTATTACTGATCCTCCACCATAAAAGCTCACATCGAACAGAAAGCTTCAGTCTTCTCAACCATTTGTAAAACCCCATACTATCTTCACTGTAATTATTTATCCTGGATGCAAGAACAGCTCGGGCTGTAATGGATTTTCCAGAAGGAAAATTGATTTCTTCCATAAAGTCTTCATTCAAATCCTTATTGATATTTACCTCCTGAATCAGCTCAATAACTTCCACAGAAAAAAAATTTCTTAACTCTTCCAAATTCCAAGTACTCAGTTCTGTAATAAAATGACATAAATGTAGCCCATGAAGATCATTACAATTTGCTGTAATAGGCCAATCATTTAATCTCTTGTCCAGAAGCCATCTATCCTCCATCACGTTGATTTTAGTTCCATCAACCACTCTCCACCTAAGTATAGGTTTTAAGTGAATTTCTCCTTCATTCAGAATTTTCCAAGTTGTTGATTTACCATTTCTATCTCCTCCACGCCACCAGCTCTCTCCATATTTAGCATTGAGATTTTGAAACAGTAAAGACTCTTTGTTATTCAATATTCTCCAAGTAAGTCTTGCCTTGAGAGGGCCAGCCCTCCTAACTACTGAAGGAAAGCTGAAACCACCTTGATCTTTGTGTTTACATAGCATTCTCCAAGCTATATAATGCATACCTTTACAACCATCCCTTTTATGCCATAAAAAGTTTCTACAACATCTATCCATTCATGAAGAATTTTTTTAGGAACCAAAGAATGGGCCGAAAAGAAATTAGGAAGACTTAACAGAGAAGTCTTAGCAAGGGTCATTTTACCAGCTAAAGAAAGACACTTACTTCCCCAAGTGTTCAACTTACGCATAATAGCATCAATAATGAACTTGTAGTCATTATAAGTGGGTCTTCTCAAAATCAATTTAATTCCCAAGTATTGAAATTCTTCCACAATTTTGAACTTAAGTATTTGTTTAATTTTCATCTTCTCCACTCTCTCCAAACCTTTGCTAAATAAAATTTGAGATTTAGCAATGTTAACCCTTAATCTGGTCCACATACATAATTCCTCAATGATATTTTTCATCTTGATAGCAAGACCTTTGGATGCATTGGAGAAAAGCAAAATATCGTCAGCAAATAATAAATGACTAACCATATTAGCTCTCTGAGAGATTTGAATACCCAAACCTTGACCTTGATGTTGTTGAAAATCTATTTTCATGGCTTATGTTTTGATGATTGACAAACACTATTTCTCTTGGACTGCTTGTTGCTTATAATGTTTCAGGAATCGAAGATCGGACGAATAAGATGAAGCCAATTCAGGATTGCTTAGGTTTAGGATTGAGTCAGTCTGTACTTTTGTTTTTTACTTCTTGAGTCTACTTGTAAAGGTCAAAGAGACTGATGCTAAGTAACCCTTCACACACACACTTGAGAGACTTAGAATTTCTATTTTTACTCATATCGGCCAGGACGATTTTTGTATCAGCCTGGACAATCAGGCTTAAAATAGAAAGTCTAAATAAGGATTCTTAATTAAGGAAGCCGACATTATCAGATCGGGCTGGATGATACGTGTATCGGCCAGGACGATAAGATCAAAACAGAAAGAAGTTGACGCCATAGATAATTAAGGTATACTGTATTTTTAAATTATCGGCCAGGACGATCCTAGGATCGGCCTGGACGATATTCACAAATTATTCCTTAATTGATCAGGAAATCAAGGGAGTAATTAAGGATGATTGATACGATCATATCGACTTGGACGACCGCATGATCGGCCAGGATGATCAAGTAGAAAACCTTAAGTTACTTCAGGACGATAAATTTTGGCCAGCTCGTATCCAGGGCTATTATCAGGACGATTTTCCTCTGATTTGAACTGATCGGCCAAGACGATCGTGAGATCGGCCTGGACGATTAAGCCAATTTTTTAATCGTCTAGTTTTGCATCCAGAGCGATGCTCTGTCTGATCTTCTTTGATTTGTACTGATCGGCCAGGCCGATGTCCATATCGGCCTGGATGATATTGTCGGCAACTTGCAATTAATGAGCTCCTTTGAAGCTCTTATATTTAAGAGCTCTTGTTCAACATTTTGATAAGACCTTTGGCTGTTGCCTTGACCTGAGAAGACCTTGAGGAGAGAAAGAGAGAGAGGGAGAGAGAGAGGATCTTGTGAGGGGGAGCTTGTGAGGGGATTCACAAGGGTTGCTTCAAGGATCACTCTGCTTGTTCTTCATCTAGAGTTTCTCGTCCGTGGAAGGGTCGGTAGAGGTAAGGAGTTAGCTTTTGGTTGTGGTTCTCTGCCAGCTTCCGGAGGAAGCAAAAGGAGGTAGGTTCTCTGCCTTGCCAGGGTGGCAAAAAGGAGATTCTTATAAGGGCTTCTCCGCCTAGCCGTGGGGGCTAAAGGAGAGTCACGTTTTGTAGTGCAATACTTGGAGGGTGCCTCCAAGGAGTGGACGTAGGTCGAGTTGACCGAACCACTATAAATTTCTGTGTTCTTATTTTTGCTTCCGCACTTTTATTTCCGCACTTTGTTTTTCTGTGGTGATTTTGGTTTATGATTTTCATTCTTTGAGAAAAAAAATTTTTAATTACCAATTCACCCCCCCTCTTGGTTAGCTTGGGCCAGTTCTATAGGGATTAACATCCCTAGCGAACTTTCAAGTGGTATTAGAGCGGGATTCAAAAATTTAAGTTTGAAAACTTTTTGAATTTGATCCATGGCTAACCTTGGGAATCGTAACACTATGAAAGGGTATTCTATTACTCGACCTCCCCAGTTCGATAACCTACCTTTTGATTTTTGGAAAACTCGCATGTCAATGTTTTTGCAATCTACTGATTATCGCATGTGGATGCTTATTCAAGAAGGTTATTCTCCACCTTCTTGTGAAATTAATGGCATTAAAACTGAAGTTTCTTTTACTGAATGGACTTCTGATGAACGAGATCTAGCTCAATTAAATGCAAAATGTTTGAACTGTTTTTTCTGTGCTTTAAAATCTGAGGATTACATGTGTGTCTCAACTTACAAAACTGGTAAAGAGATTTGGGATAAATTGTGCATCACCTATGAAGGTACTAATGAAGTTAAACAATCCCGTTTGAACATTCTCTTACATGACTATGAACTTTTTCCCATGAAACCTCATGAATCGATTTCTGACATGTATACTAGATTTACTCAGATAATTACTTCAATGCATGCACTAGGAAAAGAAATTTCAAACTATGAAAAAGTTAACAAGATTTTGAGATGCTTGCCTTCGGCTTATGATGATAAAATCACTGCAATCCCTGAATCAAAGGATTTGAACACATATTCTATTGATAACTTACTTGGCTCACTCATTGCTTACGAGCAAGGGGTGAATCAAAGAAATTTTGATGCAGGTGAGAAGAAAAAGGAGAAAACAATTGCACTGAAGGAGCACAAATCGGATTCTGAATCTTCCGGGTCTGAAAGCGATGAAGTTTCCTTCATCACAAGGTAATTCAAAAGCTTTCTAAGGAAGAAACAAAAGCTTCATCAAAATTGGAGAAAATGTAAGGAACAAAAACATGTTAAAGGATCTTCTGATATTGTCTGTTTTGAATGCAGGAAGCCTGTACATGTGAGAGCCGATTGCCCAACACTTCAAGATAACATGAGTAAGGGAAAGATTGAGGGAAAATCTAAGTTTAAAAAGGAGAAGAAGAGAATCCAAAAGGCATTCTGGGCAGAATCTGGTACTGATTCCTCTAAGACTAAACAGATGAAGAGTCAACGAACCTGTGCTTAATAAGGGAAGATCATCTTGAGCAAAGTGATGAGGAAGAGGTATGTAAACCAACCAATGATGAATTGTTTGAAATTTCTGAAAAAATCCATGCATCATACAAAAAACTTAAGAAGACACATGCTAGCTTAAAAGTGGAACTTGTGAATTTACAGAAAGAGTATGAAGTCATTCATAAAGATCATTCAACGATTGATTCTAATCACATAGCTCTTCTTGATGAATTTGATGAGTTGAACATACAGCATTCAGAATTAATTGATGAACATAAGGCATTGAAAGTTTCACACACCTCACTTAATTCTGATCTTAATAAATTTAAAGAGATTGAAAAAAACTTGAGGATTGATAATGAGGCATTAAAAAGAACTAACTTGAGGATTCAAAATGATTTGAATACAATTAAAAAAAATCAGATGACAACTACTTTTAATCCTAAGCCAGAATCTAGGAAGAGGCATTATAACTCAAACCATTTAAGAAACCCTTTTCCTGGAGTTAGATGTTTCTCATGTGGCATGCTAGGACACATCTCACACACATGCACCGTTCACCGTAGTATACATTGGGTGTGGAGACCTAAAATGCATGATTCACAGCATACCATATATGCATTGCACTTTACTTTTCCTAAGAAGGGGCCCAAACCTGTTTGGGTTCCTAAATCTGACTGTTGTTGAGTTTTGCAGGAATGCTCTCACCAAAGACCTCGTGGGAGCATAGGATAACTGGACATAAGGAGGCTGGCGGCTCAAAAATAGCTTAAACTCGCTGCCTTATAACATGCTTGAAATATTTAGTTTTTGTGTTATTTGTTTTCGTTTTTGTACTAGTTTTATGCTTGCTTTGTGTTATTCTAGTTTGCTTTATTTTCATTTTTTGTTTTAAGTTTCTTTTATTTGTTTTGTTATGTGATAGCTTTTTCATTATTTTAGATTAATTTGTTTTCATGTTGCTTTTATGATTGGTTTTCGTATGTTGGATCTTTTCAAGTTTTTAGATTTTGGAAGTTTTTGGAGATAGTGTTTAGCTTTTCTAAATCGGTTAAAGAAGAAATCTCGTTGTTGGTTTCCCTCCTTTTGACCTTGTTTAGTGGTATGATTTTCTTCTCTAAACAAAAGTCTAAACTCATTTTAACCAATGGTTTTTTAAGATCCTTTTCTTATCTTGCAACATTAATTTATCTTATGCATAATAGCCAAAGTTCTTATATATCTTTCAAGTTTTTTGAAATTTAGCCATTGCATTTATCACATGATTTTGATTTTGTGTTGTGGATTGTTCTTCCCTATGTTAGAGAGAGAGCTCATATTCTCTAATATTTGAAGGATATACTCACAACTAAGTTTTTTTAAGGGTATATTAAAGAGTTTCTAGCTTGCAAGAGTTGAAAAGGAAAGAGGCCAATGAAGCCAAATTGAAAAGAAAGCTATATACACAAAAGTGTATCAAAAATCAAAAGATGCTCAAAGAGCCAATCAAAGTTACAAGAGGCATAAAATGAGCCCACTAAATGCAAGCTATCCTCTCTTTGCTAAAACTCTTAAAACTTAGAGAACTCATGGATTATGTGATGCTTTCAAAGACTTGATTTTATTTTTCCATGATTGAGAAAAATTACTTTGGTTTATTAAATATGAGATATTTTCTTAGTAAATAAGTCTTGAATGGATCTTCTTATCCTATTTTGTTATTCTGAGTTAGGCCTCTATTTTCCAAAAGAATTTTGTACCCTGAAGGGTGTCCGATCTAGGGATAACAGAATCAGATGTTCTACCTTCTTCTCATTGGGATTTGTTAAACTCCTTGATCTCTTGGAACTTTAAAAGTTTAATTTTTTGAGAAATTCTCATATGATGCCTCTATAAAAAAAAAAATTTAAATCCAAAAATATTCATTTTTTTTTCTTTTTCTTGTATTTTTTATCCTTCTATTTTTTTGTTTTGTTTGTGTTTTGAGGGCCTTGACCATCACCATCTATTCCTTGGTTTCATTTTCTAGTCACATCGTCCTGGCCGATATTTTTATCGTCCTGGACGATAGGACAAAATCTCTTCAAAATCCATCTACTGACCTTTTCTGTGCTTGCTGTAACTCATCATCCTGGAAGATCATATATCATCCTGGACGATCTGATCGAACTCTATTACAATCATGATGATAGTCCTGGCCGATAGGTTATTTTTGTCTGGCCGATGCATTTTATATGCATCGTCCTGGCCGATACACTGGATTGTCCTGGACGATCCACATGTCAGCACGTTTAAATCTTTAAATTTAGCCCCGGATGATCCATTATTGGACAATCGGCCGGGCCGATCCACTGCTCGTCCTGGACAATACACATGGTAGTGATTTAAAACGTTTTAACTTCGACCGGTTTGATCAATTATTGTGCATCGTGCTGGACGATACACCTAATCGGCCTGGACGATCGGCTTTATCAACGGTCGTCCGCACTGACTCCTCGGGATGATTGCCTATGTCTAATCGTCCTGGCCGATATCTGATCGGCCCGGATGATTGGACCGCCTTTTTGACCAATCGGCCTGTACGTAATTATTGAACCATATCGGCCTGGATGATTCTGCGATCGGCCAGGAAGATATGGTCGTTTCTTTAAATTCAGGCCGTTCCAGCCATGATTTTTCACTCTTCATCCTTTCTCCTTTTGTATTTTTGCTTAGTCCTCTCTATGGCTGGTGGGAAACGCGTCCGTCAAACTTCTGGGAGTTCTTCGAGGGCAAGGATTGACCCTCATTTCAAGGAAGCAAAAGATGAAGCCACTTACCATTATTACAAAGAATGTGTGATAACTGTCTCAAGAATCATCAATCCTGCCCACATCTCATACCCGATAATGGATCTTTTTGCTCACACCTCCCTTTGCTTCATTCTTTCTCTTGCTTTCCCTTTCAATTCATAGTTTCCTCGAAAGTTTTTTGCAAAACTTTGCATTAACCCTACCTTCATAGCCCTGACCTCCTATGTGAATCGAAGCCCTGTCAAAATCACATATCAGGATTGTGTTGATCTTTTACAGCTATCCACCACCGGGGATAAGCTGCACTTAATCGCCTCTGACCCTGATCTTGACTTGTCCACGGTGAATCACTTCCTTCGCCAGACCAATGCACCTTACCATGTTGGAGAGACTAGCTCTTTAGTCAAAGATGCTAGGACAATCCAACATGTCCTTTGCACCTCCGTAATTCCAAAAGCCGACGACCGTATCCACATCACTCCTCTACTTTCTACATCATGGCTCATAAGGAATTTAATACTGCGGACCTAATTTTTCGATACATTGATCACTTAACCACAATCCGTGATCCAGGCCTCAAAAGGAAACACAATCTAGCCTTAGGACACATCATATCCAATGTCCATGGAACCAAATACCAACATCAATTTCCTATTCCACCAAACCTCCCAACTCCCTTCTACTCAAACAACTCCTTCAGCATCCTTCACAGTACTCGTCTCCACCCTGAGGAACCTCAGGGGGCTAGAGAGGAGGAGGCTCCCGCTCTCGCTCCCTTTCCTGACCCTATTCCTCTCCACCAGCACTCACCGGTTGATCAGTTGATTGAGAGATTTGATCGATGGGAGACCCGTTTTGACGCCTATGTTGCTGCACAGGAGTAGCAACACTCTGAGTACATTGCCTGTTACGAGCATCACAGCACTGAGGATCTATCCCGATTTGATAGTTTCCTTACTCACCAGCAGCAGCAGCATGACCAGGACATCGCCTGATTCAATGCTCAGTTTACCACACTTGCTAGTTACTTTCAGCAGCCACCTCCTTCACCTCCATCTGATGATCAGGATCCCTCGTTCTTTTAGTCTGTACTTTCTGTTGTTTGTTTCCTATTTTTTGTAGTTTGCTTTTAGTCGTTATTCCTTTTTTGACCCTCTTTTTGTGATGACAAAAGGGGGAGTAGGGTATGGTAGGAAAAGTTGTTTGTAACTTTGAAATTCTAATGAATATTTTTGGATATTTTCCTACTTGTGTTTGCCATCATCAAAAAGGGGGAGATTGTTGCAAATCTATTTTCATGGCTTATGTTTTGATGATTGACAAACACTATTTCTCTTGGACTGCTTGTTGCTTCTAACGTTTCAGGAATCGAAGATCGGACGAACAAGACGAAGCCAATTCAGGATTGCGTAGGTTTAGGGTTGAGTCAGTCTGTACTTTTGTTTTTTACTTCTTGAGTCTACTTGTAATGTTTAAAGAGACTGATGCTAAGTAGCCCTTCACACACACATTTGAGAGACTTAGAATTTCTATTTTTACTCATATCGGCCAGGACGATTTTTGGATCGGCCTGGATGATCAGGCTTAAAATAGAAAGTCTAAATAAGGATTCTTAATTAAGTCAGCCGATATTAACAGATCGGCCTGGACGATACGTGTATCGGCCAGGACGATAAGCTCAAAATAGAAAGAAGTTTTTTCCATAGACAATTAAGGTATACTGTAATTTTAAATTATCGGCCAGGACGATCCTAGGATCAGCCTAGACGATATTCACAAATTATGCCTTAATTGATTAGGAAATCAAGGGAGTAATTAAGGATGATTGATACGATCATACGTCCTGGACGACCACATGATCGGCCAGGATGATCCAGTCAAAAACTTTAAGTTACTTCAGGATGATAAATTTCAGCCAGCTCGTATCCAGGGCTATTGTCAAGACGATTTTCCTCTGATTTGAACTGATCGGCCAGGACGAACGTGAGATCGTCCTGGACGATCAAGCCAATTTTTTAATCGTCCAGTTTTGCATCCAGGGCGATGCTCTAGCCGATCTTCTTTGATTTGTACTGATCGGCCAGGCCGATGTCTATATCGGCCTGGACGATATTGTCGGCAACTTACAATTAATGAGCTCCTTTGAAGCTCTTCTATTTAATAGCTCTTGTTCAACATTTTGAAAAGACCTTTGGCTCCTGCCTTGACCTGAGAAGACCTTGAGGAGAGAAAGAGAGAGAGGGAGAGAGAGAGGATCTTGTGAGGGGGAGCTTGTGAGGGGATTCACAAGGGTTGCTTCAAGGATCGCTCTGCTTGTTCTTCGTCTAGAGTTTCTTATCTGTGGAAGGGTCGGTAGAGGTAAGGAGTTAGCTTTTGGTTGTGGTTCTCTGCCAGCTTCAGGAGGAAGCAAAAGGAGGTAGGTTCTCTGCCTTACCGGGTGGCTAAAAGGAGGTTCTTGTGAGGGCTTCTCCGCCTAGCCGTGGGGGCTAAAGGAGAGTCACGTTTTGTAGTGCAATACTTGGAGGGTGCTTCCAAGGAGTGGACGCAGGTCTAGTTGACCGAACCACTGTAAATATCTGTGTTCTTATTTTTGCTTCCGCACTTTTATTTCTGCACTTTGTTTTTCTGTTTTGATTTTGGTTTGTGATTTTCATTCTTTGAGAAAAGAAATTTTTAATTACCAATTCACCCCCCGTCTTGGTTAGCTTGGGCCAGTTCTATAGGGCTTAATATCCCTAGCGAACTTTCAGATGCTTCATTGCTATGGAAAACAGTTGAGAGCACAAAATATACAAGTAAGGAGACAAAGGACAACCTTGTCTAAATCCATTTATAGCACAAATCCAATTAGAAGTTTTCCCATTAATAATGAAGGAGAATCTAGCATTCCTCACACATTCCATGATAAGCAAATTCATCTTCCTTGGAAATCCAAACATGTTTAACCTATTAGATAAAGTATCCCAATTCATACTATCATAAGCTTGTTCCATGTCAAGCTTGACTGCCATTAGCCCCTTCTTCCTTTTAGACATTCTAAATTTGTGGATAACATCTTGAGCTAAGAGACAATGATCCGAAATAGATCTACCATGAAGAAAAGTCGCTTGTTCCTCAGTAATGCATTTAGTAATAAAGCCCTTCATTCTATTCAAAATCATTGTAGTTACAAACTTATAAGTTGATTGGCGTAAGCTAATAGGTCTATAGTTAGATGGTACCAAAGGTTTCTTAATTTCAGGAATAAGAATAAGAAGAGTATCCTTCCATTCTTCAAACATAACACCGGTTTTAAAAAAAACTTCAATAGCTTTCCAAGTTTCAGCCTCAACAATCTTCCAATAAAACTTGAAAAAAGATAACGTAATACCATCTAACCCTTGAGATTTGTTATTACCTTGCATGAAAAAACATAACTTGAAGAAGGCTTAAAGCATAATCTATTAAGTATTAATCAGATATGTGATAAGGGTTATAATATAATTTTTTTTAACTAGCTACACAATAAGCCAAAATGGAATTGATATTTTGAATGGAATTAGGGTAATTAATGTGTATATGCTTGATTTGAATTGTATAAAATCTCATAATGCTTTTTATCTCAAAATAGTTTCTAATGAATCTTGGTTATGACATAGGAGACTTTGTCACGCTAGCATGAAAAATCTTAAAAACATTTCCCCAAAGAACTTGTTAGAGGAATACAAAGCTAGACTTTACCAAGGATCACTAGTGTGATGTATGTATTTCAACTGGGAAAATATGTGAAATTCTCCTTTTATTTTATTAACTATCTTAGAACTAATAAATTGTTGGAAATCATTCACATGGATCTTTTTGGACCGATTAACACTATAAGTCTAGAAGGTAAATTATTTGGATTTGTGATTGTTGATGATTTTTCTATATTCGCTTATATTAAATTTTTATTTCATAAGAGTGAATCATTTGAGAAATTTAGAAATTTTTTAATGAGGATTAAAAAAAAATGAAGGTGCAAGATTTTATCAATTCAAAGCAATCATTGAGGTGAATTTAAAAAAAAAATTGAAGATTTTTGTAAAGATAAAGGAATTAATCATAATTTTTTAGGACCTAAGACCCCTCGGCAGAATGGGATAATATAAATAAAGAACTGAGTATTAATTGAAGTTGTTAGAGCCATATTGGTAAAATATTCACTTCTAAAATATTTTTGGGCTGAAGTAGTTAGTACAACTTGTTATGTTCTAAATAGAGTGAATATTAGATCCAAATTAAACAAGGCACCCTATGAACTTCTTAAGGGGATAACGTCAAATTTGTCACATTTATATGTTTTTGGTTGTAAGGTGTTCATTCATAATAATGAGAAAACTTCTTTAGGAAAATTTAAACCAAAATCTGATGAAGAAATATTTCTTGGATACTCTAGTGTTAGAAAATCTTATAGAGTTTTTAATAAGAGGACTTTGATAGTTGAGGAGATCACACATGTTGTGTTTGATGAGTTCAGCCTTTTAGATTAGCCAAATTTGGAAGAGGGTCATATTAAAAATAACTTGCAACGAATTAAAAAGATAAATTTGGAAGAGAATATTATGGAAAAAGAAAACCATTTTCCTAGAGAATAAAAATTTTCTAATAATCACCCTAAGGAATTAATTTTAAGCGAACCTAGTGAGGGTGTTAGGATTAGGCATGGGCTTAGCAAAGAGGTGAACCATTCTGCCATTATATTATTGGTTGAACCCACAAATATAAATCATGTATTTTTTTATGAATTTTAGATTTTTTCTATGCTAGAAGAGTTGAATTAATTTGTAAGAAATAATATTTGGGAATTGATTGAAATGCCAAAGGATCAAAGTGTTGTTGGAACTAAGTGGGTTTCAATAATAAAAAGATTAATTCAGGAGTTGTGATTATAAATAAGGCAAGATTGGTGGTCAAGGGGTATATTTAAATAGAAGAGATTAATTTTGAAGAGACTTTTTCCCCTATAGTCAGACTTGAAGAAATTAGAGTTCAGTTAGCCTTTGCTTATTTTAATAGTTTTAAATTATATCAAATGGATGTTAAAAGTGTCTTTTGAATGGGATGATATAAGAGGATGTTTATATTGAGTAACCTTCAGGTTTTGAAAATTCTAAATTCCTTAATCATATATTTAAATTGAAAAGGCATTGTATGGTCTAAAACAAGCACATTGGGCTTAGTATGAGAGGTTAAGCACTTTCGTATTAATGAGATCTTTTGTGAAAGGAAGTGTGGACACCACTCTTTTTTTCAAAAGGATAGGAGATGACATACTCATTGTTCAAATATATGTTGATAACATCTTATTTGGATCATCAAAAAAAAATATTTGTAATGATTTTTCAAAAATAATGATTAGTGAATTTGAGATGAGTTTGATCAGAGATTTGAGTTATTTTCTTGATTTTAGTATAAATTAAAACGAGAAATTTTTTTTTTCTTATTCAATCAAAGTATATTAAAGACAACCTTAAGAAATATGAAATTGATAATGTTAAACCAGTGACTATACCAATGAGTTCCTTAATTTAATTTTATAAGGACTCTATGGGAAAAACTATTGATTGAAGGAAATTTAGAGGTATAGTTGGATTATTGCTTTACTTGACTACTAACAGACTAGATATAGTATTCAATATTTGTTTGTATGCAAAATTCCAATATGATCTAAAAGAATCAAATTTAATAGAAGTAAGAAGAGTTCTAAGATATCTATTTAGAACTTAGAACTTAGGAATTTGATATAATAAGAAAAGTTCTTCATTTAAAATTGTTGGATATTTTGATTTAGATTTTGTAGGATGTAGGGTTGATCAGAAAAGTACATCTGAAACTTGCCAATTCATAAGAAATTGTTTAGTTTCTTGATCGAGCAGAAAATAAAATTTAGTAGTCCTATCTACTATTAAAGTGAAATACATTGCCTTAGGTAACTATATGACACAAGTTCTTTGGTTGAAACAACAATTGATTTACTTAAGATTTTCAATTGGTATAATTCTATTTTTTTTTTTTATAATACTATTGTCATATGAATTTCAAAGAATTCTATTCAACATTCTAGAACAAAGCATATAGACATAATGCATTACTTTATAAGAGTCATGTAGCTAAGGGAAAGATTAAATTGAGTCACATTACTATGGAAAATCAACATACATATATTTTCACAAAACCATTGACCTTTGACACTTTTAGTATCTTAAGAATCAGGTTAGGTGTAATTGATCTTAATGCTTAAATTGAAAATTATGCAAACTTGACATGTTATAAATATGTGTCTGTTTAGTTTTTCTTTGTTTATTTATTTTATTAATTTTGTGTGTGTTGAGCCTTATATTTTTTTCATTTTTTGTTTTTGATTAGATTGGAAGCATGTCACTTGAAGCAAAATGATTGATTTTGAGAAGATTTTATGATTTTCATATATTGTATTCTAGGTATTCTTTCATACTGTATGAAATTTTTTCATCATATATGAATATTTTAACTTATACATAATAGGTTTCCGAGTTCAGTAAGTGAAACTTAGTTTTTTCATAGGGGCACCATATTATATGATAAATGCAGTTCTTTCTATACGCATTGGGAAGGTTTACCAATTGGAGTCAGTTATTAATTGCTGATCGTATGCACAAAATCACATTTCATCTGTATTATCCAGTTGTTAATTTTTGTGGGGAACAAACATAATGATATTTAAAATGATATTTAATATTCTAACTGTCATGGATGCATGGTTAGCTAGATAATAATTTAAACTAACTAGAGAGAGAAAGCTAGAGAGAGAAAGCTAGAGAGAGAATGTCTGGTTTTTCAAAAGTTTTCTATTAGTTTTATTTGAATTCGGTGGGTCCTTAATTTTCACTTCTTGTTCGGCTGTCATTCTACGAAAAATGCTCCAGTGGATAGAGGCACCTGCTGCTGTTACAGCAGCTACGGGTGGCACAGAGGATGGTAAGTGCCATTCAACCGCTGAAGCTTGGGCAAATTAACGGAAGGGTATTTTAGTTCTGGTGTGACCTGCTTGAGACGTCTTCAATGGAGGTTCTAGATCTCTAGATATGTTCAACAATCATATCAAAGGTTTTAAGGGAAAAACTTTGGTAATCAATGAAGGTTGTTTATTATAGAATTAGATCCCCATCTCTGTTCATGGTAAAGGTAAAGAGATGATCAAGGAGGATGATTTTGCCAGTCCAAAAGTTTTTAAAATTAATCCTGAAGGAAACAAGGTGATTGAATATCTTAATTTGGATGCTTCATCTTCAACTGGGTTTAGAATCCATTCCAACAATTTTTTTAATTCAGCTTCGCTTCCTTTTCTCCTGTCTGGAATGTTAATTTTGTGTCACCACTGATGGAAGGCAATAAGTTTAAACGAGACAAGGTGAATGAGGTATTGTTGAATTAGGAAAATGTTAATGATTTGAGCATTGCAGCTGAGGAGAGCAATCTGAATATTCAAAAGGCAGCTCAATCTGCGGAGTACGGGAATCAGCAGGGACTAAGAAACAGAATATTAATGTTTACAATTTGGAACTGGGTTCTTTTTTATCTGATGATGGAAAAGTGGTTAGGCTACATGATGAGAAGGAGATTGAGAATGCAAGAAGATTAGAGAAAGCCATTGTTGTGAAGGTATTTGGAGATAAAAAACCATTTCAATCGGTGTATGTTGAATTAAGAAGCCAATGGAGTCTCTTTGGAAAATTTCACATTACAGTTTTGGGTCTTGGTTGGATGCTTTGTTCGTTTGAAGATGCAAATGTTTCGTAGAATATTTTAACTGGTGGATCTTGGTTTGTTAGAAGTAAGGTTGTGGGCTTAGAAAAATGGTTGGCATCATTCAATCCATCTTCATTAAAAAACATTTCAGCTCCTTTATGGATAAGATTGTCTAACCTACCTCTACAATGCTGGGATGAGCATAATATATGAAGAATTGCTTCTCAAGTTGGTAAACCTTACCTCCTTGATGGGAACATGTTCCAATGGAGTAGAAGGGAATTTGCAAGAATATGCGTCTGTATTCCCTTTGATATGAAATTACCATCTGGTGTTTGGGTTGAAGGTTTGGCTGATAAATTCTTCCAAAGAATTAAGTATGAGGGAGTTTCCAAAATTTGCTTTGAGTGTGGAAGAGTAGGCCATACCTTAGTTGACTGTGTTGATTCAAAAATAGATAAGGGAATTGCTCCAGAAAACTACGGATGCGGCCAATGTATCACAAGTTAAACCGATAGATTATGTTGGTAGAAATCCTCCTGATGTGAAAGCTGCTTATGGTCCTTGGATTCAAGTAAAATATGACAAAAGAAGACAAAAATTGCTTGCAGATAAGAGAGGATTTTTCAATAGAGCTTCTGTTCCTATGAAGAAAGCTTATGTCCCTAAGCTCGATCCTATTTCTTCAAAGAGAGATGGTGATTTAGAAGGTGAAATATGAATCTTAAACCGGCTTTTCTCAATTCTAGTCTTGACGAGGAAGGAGAAGGAAACGAGGGAGTTATAGCTGCAGCTCAATCAACCAAAATCCTAAAAGATATATGAGTGGAGGTAACTAATTCTAAACCTGTTATTACTGTACTTAATAAATTTGATATATTATCTTGTCTGGATGAAACAGACCTACTGAGATAGTGGAGTTGAATGGGGATGATTGTGCTGAAGAAGGTGAAATTGTTGGTAGATATTTTGTTAGTGTGGAAGCGTCGGGTTGCGATTATGATGTGGGCCCAGTAACGAGACAGGTCACAGTAAAGGGGAATTCTCCTCTGAATGGAGTTGTGGCAGAAAATTTATCTTCAGGAAAGAAAGTGAAGCTTCTTAAAGATTTGAAGTCTCTTGGTTCAGGTAACATAATACCACATAATAGGAAGAAGGATGGTGGTAAAGCTAAGAGGAATGGGGGCTCTTTCCCCCATTTTTAAACAATGACTTCATTGGCATTCTGGAATTTTAGAGGAGCCAAGAAAATAGAGGCTGCTCTATATCTAAAGGAGGTTATAAAAGACAAAATTGTGTTGTTTGTGGGCTTGCTAGAAACAAAGATTAGCTCTCTAGAGAATATTCAGATTTTGAAGTTTTTTTTGAAATAATTGGGAATCTTATATGGTTACTTCCAATGGTCTCTCTAGAGGTTTGATGGTGTTATAGAGAAAGGATTTGGCCTCTTTCTCAGTTATTGAAGATTATAGTCAAGTTATTATTGGGAAATTGGAAGTCCTAAATAAAAGATGCTGGATGGTGTCTATAGTTTATGGGAGTACAAATGCTCTTAACAGGAAACTCTTATGGGATTGCTTAGAGAGGCATTGATCAGTTGATTTTCCTATGGTGGTGGGAGGAGATTTTAATTGTGTTCTTTCCGAAGAGGAGAAAAGATGTGGGAAGAAATTCATCTTGTATCAAGGCTTTAAAGACTTGAAGAATTTCATGACCAATAATGATTTGCATGAGGTTGGGTCTATTGGACCCAAATTCACTTGGTGCAATAATAAATCTAGAGGAGCTCGGATCTTAGAGAAATTGGACAGGTACCTTGTTAATTCTACTGCTTTGAATTCTGTTCATATAACTTGTGTAAAACACTTGTCTCGAATAGCTTCAGACCATTGTCCAATTCTTTTGGAAATTTTCAAGCCAGTAGAGTTCCATAATAGAGGTATTCGTTTTGAAAATGTTTAGGCATCTTACCATGGGGCAGCTACTATTGTTGAAAAAAATTGGAAGAATAGTAGAAGGTGTGACCCGGCCAACTCTTTAAATTCAAAGTTCAAGAGAACTTTAAGAGCTTTATTTTTTAGGAGTAAAGCCAAGTTCAAAAATCTAAACTTGTTGAGGGACATGTGGAAGGAGGAGATTTTGGATATTAAAATGGAGGAAGCATAAAGTATGATATCTTTTGAGAGGTTGCAGCTTCTCAGGCATAAAATCAATGAACTCAACATTACCCTTGCCCGGCTTAATACATGGTGGAAGCAAAGAGCAAAAGCAAAATGGATGGAAGAGGGGGATTCTAATTCATCATTTTTTCATGCAATTGCAAATGCAGGAGGAATTCTAATTGGATTAATCATATCAAAACTGATTCAGGCGTTGTTACAGAGGATATTGCTGAAATTCAAAAATCCTTCACATAAATTTTTAAGCTAAAATGGAGGCACAGAGATTGTTCGCTGGAGGGGTGGCTGAATTGTTCTGTAGTAATTAATGAAGATGATCAGGGTTTATTGAATGCTGATTTCACTAGGGAGGAATGGCGGGTGGTTGTAGAAAATGCTGGGAAGAACATTTCACCCGGTTTCGATGGGATTACCTTCTCTTTTATAAAAGGATTTTGGAAAATTATTCAGTATGATGTATGGCAAGCCGTGAACCAATTTCTCTTATAAGGAGTAATGCATCATTCTTATAAGGAGAAGCTGATCGTTTTTGTTACAAAAAGCCTAAATCCTTTGCTTCCTTCAAGCTTTCATCCTACTAGTTTATGTATGACTATTTATAAAATAATTGCCAAGATGTTGTTGAATAGATTAGAGAAGGTGATTCATAAGATCAAATAGGCAGATAAGGCAGCTTTTATTAGAGGCCTTTCCTTGTCTAAGCATGTGCTGTTGGTTCAAGAAGTATTCAACAAATTCCATTATTCTATAGCAAAAAAGGGTTTATTTGCTATCAAAATTGACATGGAGCAAGCATATGATAACATGGGATGGCAAGCTCTAAGGCAAGTTCTTCTTCACTTTAACTTTCCTAGCAAGTTTTTGGAATTATTAATGCAATGTCTCTTAGAACCGAAGTATTGCATTTTGATTAATGGAAGGAAAACTGAGTGGATCAAAGGAAAGAGTGGATTTAGGCAAGGGTGTCCATTGTCACCATACTTGTTTATTTTCTGTTCTCAGATTTTATCTAATGCTCTAAATCTCAGTAGAAGTGGATTGGGGATTTCTATTACTCCTAATGCTCCAAGAATTTCACATTTACTCTACGCCGATGATATCGTAATATTATAGGAAGCAAATGTCAAAGAGGTTAAGGAGTTGAAGAACATTGTTATCAATTATTGCAAGTGGTCAGGTCAAAATGTTAATCACTCAAAATGTATGATTTTATTTGGGAAGCATGTTAACCGAAGGAGGAAGAGTAAAATTACAAGTGTTCTCCGGTTCAAGGTGGTGAAAGAGCTATGTTATCTTGGTGTAAAGATAACTTTAAGGACGATGTTGGCTTCAAATTTGCAAAAGCTTATGGAGGTGGCTTGTAATAAGTTGAACACTTGGGGGAAGAATTTCATTTCATTGGAAGGGAAGTTGGTATTAGTGAAATATGCATTCCTTTCTTTACCAATGTTTTTGTCTTCCCTTTCGTTAGTAACATTACGTATCCTCAAGGATTTTGAAAAAATGTGTACAGAATTTTTATGGAATAAAAGTAGTGAATGAGCTGAAATGCATTATGTGTCTTAAGAGCTATTGTGTAAACTAAAGAATGATGATTGTCGTGGACTATTCTCAGCGGTTTCCAAGGTAGGGCCTCTTTGGTCTAAGTTTGCTTGGGATTTCTTCATGAAACCTAACTCTTTGCTCAACCAGATTATTAGAGGCAAGTATGGAAGTGATCTATGGTCTATTCCGATGAAAAATGGATGTTCTCCTACATGGAAGATTATTGACAATGGGGATAATTATCTTAGAAACATTGTTAGATGGAAAGTTTCTAATGGTAATAATATTTATTTGGATGCATAATTCATGGATTTTAGATAAATGCATTTCAAAATGGCCTACATTTATTAATAATTTGGAAGTAAGGGATTACAATCTTAGCTACTTCAAATTGGAGGGAACGTGGAATGTGAGTCAGCTTCAGAATTTCTTTGGGAAGCAACTATTGGATCGTATTCTACAGATTCCATTGAAGCAGAGGGGACAACAGATCAAATTGAGTTTAAATCAAAGGCTGCAGAGAAATCAATCTCTGCTTTGTCCCTAGAAGTAGTTATGGATCATAATTCAGAAGTTTGTCACTGGATATGGATGAAAAAGTTAAAGTTTAGACCAAGAGTAGAGCTCTTTTGGTGGAGATTATACAATGAAGCAATTCTCTCTAAAGATTTTTTATTGAAAAGAAGATTATCCAATTTTTCATGTTGTCCGAGAGGTTGTGCTGAGGAGGAGGATAACAGTGATATTGCTGGAAGATGTGTGAAATTTCAGAGGACTGTTATCATGTAAAAAAATGGGGATTTAAAGTCTTGTTGTTTGAAGATCTTACAGCATGCTTGGACGGGTTAGAGAGATACTCGGGTTCTAATTCTAAAATTGCAAATGTATAATGTACAGCTGCATTCCTTGTTTGGAAAAGTAGATGTAAGTTGGTTCATGGAGGAATTGAAGACTCAGACAATGCAATTACAGCTAATATTGTTTCTATGGCCACGGTAAGCAACTTTATCAGTTTCTATCCAGACAAGTGGGACGTAAATCAGCACATGCTATTTACTTCTTGGCATCCTCCTCCACCCGGATGGATAAAGATAAACATTGATGCTTCATTAAAAAGCAATAACTTTCCAAGGATTGGTGGTGTGGTGAGAGATGATAGAGGAAGATTTTTGATAGCATTTGGAGCCCAATATTTGCATTGGGATATTGCTCAAATGGAATTGATGGCTGTTTATTATTTAAAAAATAATGTGCGAGATTGGATGTATGAAGCACAATGAGTGATTAAAGAAGGAGACAACTTCAATATCATCAAGACTCTTCAATTAGCTTTGAAGAAATGGAGGAATAAGAGAAGAATTGATGAGGAACTAGCATTTTTACAAGACTTCAATCAAATCTTGTTTTCTTTCTCAAATAGAAGTTGTAACAAATTAGAGATGTTTGTGCTAATTTGGCTTTAAAAATAGTTTTATTTGGAATGATCTTAATAATGTGCAGATTCCTCCTTCCTTCTTGTTCATAGTTGCATTTATTAACAAAAAATTAATTGTCATGGATGAACACATTTTTATCTGTACGATCGTATAGTCAAAAAACCTATATAAAAAGACTCCTTGGAAATGGCATTTTACAAAAAACCATTTCTTTTTTGGCCGATTATGTTCGTACGTATGAAAATATTTTTATCCCATATGATTTTAAAATCATACATATGATCTAAGTTTCATATTATATGATAGGTTATTTTATTTTAAATAGAAGGGTTTTTGAAATCATTTTGATTCACTTTCATATCCAATTGAAAACCATCTAGAGCCCTCGTCTTAGGAATGAGAAGTTCTAGCAAATGACCCCATCTTTCTAAGGGTTCTTCTTCTAGAAGTGGTAAGGATGATAAGTTTCTATCTAAGGAGAATGAGGATTTCTACTTTAGGCATTTTGCTACCAAAATCAGCCCTTCTCAACTTCTCATTAAGGACAATCTTTACTTTTCTGTTATGCCTTTGTTTGCTTCAACTCAACTTTCTTTCATCCAAACTCTCATATATACCTACCACAAAGAAACTTTCTAGTACTTTTTTGCTAACATGAGAGTTAACCAAGACCACTCTAGGATTACTTCCTTTGTTCAAAAACAACATGTAGAAATTACAAAGGATAATTTAGGCAATTTTCTCCATTTGAGAACTCAAGGAATTCAAGCCCACACTTTGACCTCAAGAGTTGATTTTGATTGGACTTAAATTAATCAAACTCTTAGAAGTGTATCCCAAGTGTGTCATTTGGGTAGGGTTTACACTCTAAATCAAAATATTCAAGTCATCCAACATGTTTTGAGAATGTTAACTATTCCTAAAGATGACTCCACTTTTATCCACAGTCACCTATCAGATTATGAAAAAAAAGCCCTTTGATGAAGCATAACTTATTATGGACTACAGCTACAATCTTTCTGAAATTAAACTTCCAAATCATAAGTGAAAGAAAAATATGGCTTTAGGACATCTAGTTGAAAATATCCTAGAAACGTAGTACAATTTGATCCATCCTAATCCTTCTATAGAACTTCCTTTTTACTTCACTGATGCCTCTTTTTGGGTACTTTTTAGGGGAGATCAGTGTTCTAAGAGTGATGATTTAGAGGAAGAAGGGGGAGCTCCTGCTCGAGTACCTGCACCTGAACCTGGTCAGAATTTTTACCAGGAAATGGTTCAGCATTTTGATAGATTGGAAAAAACATTTTGATCAATGCTTTAAACAAATTGAGAATCACTTAAATCACTAAAATGTGAGATATCAGGAAGACATTGGTTGTATCAGTGGTCAATTTGGAATGGTCAATACAAATGTAGTTATGATGAATAATTACTTTTTAATGTTCAACCAGCCTCCTCCTCCAATCAAGGCCTCTATTATTTCAAGATGTAAATCTATGTTATTCTTAATTCTGAGTAGGTGTGTTTACTGTTGATATGTATTTCTTTTTATTTTAGCATTTTCATATGTTAGTGTTGTCTTGTGTGGATCTTGCTTTTGTATGTGCTTGAAAAATAAATGAAATGTGATATATTTTGTTGATATATATTAATCCTTAATTTTTGAAATGTTTGTATATTTTTTTGAAAAAAAAATTTAAAGTTGATCGTTGAAATGGGTTATCAATTACTTTGCTGTATAAATTAATTTAATTATAAAATTTAATATTTCAAAGATTTAAATTAAAATTATAACTGGATTTAAATATGGAGATTAATTTCACGATCTTATAGACAAACATATCTAAATAATAATTATTGCAAAGATTGATATCTTATTATTATTATTTTTTTAATGTCTATTTGTTATTAGTGGAATTTGAATTTAGACTACTAATATTGGAAAGACCCATGAAAAAAGAAAAGGGAAATGCACAAATAATGCAAAAATAAAAAAGATGCGTGTTGATTCACAAAGTAAAAAGAGGAACAAAATTAGCACAAATAAAAATGATGCACAACGTGTTTCACAAATATTTGAAAAAATGCACAATATTGTTAATTAAAAGCTTTTATATTGTTCTTTCAATTGTCATTTAATCTCTTATCCAAATCCATCTAATTAATAATATTATTCAATATTGAATTCGAAGTTGACCATTCTTTATTTTGTATTTTTGCAATAATCATTCTTATTTAATTTGTCTAGCATGAACAATGAACCTAGTTGACTTTTCTTATCTAAGTTATTCTTTGATTTAAAATTTTAAAAATTTTGTTTTCAGTATTATGAAATTAATATTGTATTTGTAATTGGTTTAAAATCCTTTTTTGCCTTCAACTCTTTTGGTTTATCTATAGAAATCTTTCATTTCAAGATGTACTTTCCTTTTTTTGTTGTCAAAAGAGGGAGTCAGAATATTATTTGATGATTGGTGTATATGTGTTTCTATATGTGTATTGTGTGTGTATTGTGAATGTGTGTATATTTTGAATGTTTAAATGTTTATTCGTGTTCGCATTTTTGTCCGAGTTGTTTTTTATTTGAGTACGCTTTTTTGTTCGAGTTGTTTTTAATGAGAAGTTTTTGTTTCTTGTTTCTTTTCTTATTTCTTTTTTATTTTTAGGTTTGTTTTTTTTTTATTTTTTTTTTTATCTTCATGGGAACCCCTTATTATTTAGTTGATTATTCAATTAGGGGGAGCTAAGAAGAATTTTTTTTTGAAATGTTAACTCAAAAAATAGATGTTTTCTCATCTTCAGAAAAAAGAGGGAGATTATTATTACTTAGTTTTTATAACTATGTTTTCATATCATGTGTGTTTTTTATGATTCCAAAATATTATTGTATTGATTATTATTTCTACTAACCTATATTGGAAATATTGCATTTGTTGTTTGAGTGTACTAATGTTTAAGGAAAATGACAATCCAAATAGTTAAAGACTTCAAGATAGATTAGACTAAGCTTAATTATATTTGAAGTATGTATTTTTTATACTTTTCTTTGTTCTGAGAGAGTGTGATTGTAATTGGGTAACCGTACACACACACACACACACACACACACACTAGGGGAGTATAAAAATTTATAATTTTTAAACTAATCGTTTTGTATGATTTTGGATTGTACGGGATGATTTGACCTGAGCGTTCCTCCAAAAAGCAGTTAGTCAAACCATGCTAGGAAAATTATGTAAGTCTTATTCATATTATACGAAAACACCTTCATATAAACGACATCCAGATTATGAAATAGATGCGTACAAGTTCATCCCGATGAACTTAAATTTGTATGAACTGTTCATACTATACGATCTTAGGTTTGTACTGATGACTTCTAGAGTATGAAATGGTTGCATATTTTTTGGTCCATACGAACAAGCAAAATTTTTTGAACTTTTCATACTAGATGATACTTAGATCATACAGATGACTTCCAAAGTACAAAATGGTTGCATTCATTTTTGTATCAAATAAAACATGGTTTGATTAGAACATATCATACTGTATGAAATGGGTTTCGTATAGTACATTTTCCATAGTACAAAATAGTTTAGTACTGAATCGTACTGGATGAATTGTTCAATTTTGAACTAGTCGTTTCATACAATGTTAGTTCATACACATGGCAATAAGAGTATTAAATCAATTCTTACTGGTACGTACAAGCAAATTTTGAATTATTTGTATGTATGATTGTCGATCATATTATAGGATCATGGACTGTAAAATTGAAAATTTTAGTTCTCAGAACGTTTTTTTCATGCCTTTCATATATAAGGTCCTAAAAACTTACTATGGAAAAAAACCTTCTTCATTTTTTCTTTGAGAGCAAGTGTGAGAGTGCATTGGGAGAGTGTTTAATAGTGTGGAAAGAGATCTTGCAAGTGGAGTTTATGAAGGGTTCATAAGGTTTTCCAAAGGTGAGGATCGCTTTATAAGTTTTATCAAATCTCTTCCATAATACTTTGATGTTGTTCGTGAGAAGATCATTGGAGAAGATCTGATTCTCTAACGACACTAGGAGGGTGTGAAAGGGCCATGGTTCTCTGTCGATGCTATGAGGGTATGAAAGGATGACGGTTCTCTACCAATATTAGGAAGGTGTAAATGGATGAAGTTTCTCTGTCGACACTTGGAGAGTGTGAAAGGATGATAGTACTCTGTCGTACTCGGGATTGGTCAAAGAGAGGTGATTTATAAAGGCTTCTCCACCATGCTGTGGGAGTAAAAGGAGAGTCACTTTGGTCATAGTGTAACACTTGGAGAGGGAGTCTTAAGATAGTGGACTAGAACTAGTTGAACCAAACCACTATAAATTTTTATATTTTTACTTTACAGCATTTTTATTTTTCTGTACATTTTATTTTAGTGGTTGAAAAGTTTTTAATTTGATAAAAGTTTTTATTGTGGTAAAATTATAAAATAGTTTTCTATATAATTTTCAAGAGGTTTTTTAAAATTACCAAATCACCCCCTCTTGATTAGCATTGGGATAATTATTTTAGATCTAACAACCTATACAGAACTTCAGAGATAACAGCTATCCTCAAGTCTAAATGATGTAAATAGAGGACTTATTCTTAATAGGCAAGTTTGAAATGAAGTCTAAGGAAAGGCATCATCTAACCTTAGGTCTAGAGGATGTTAATAGAGGACTTATTCCTAATTAACTCATTTGGATTGATGTATATATAAAGGCATCACCTAACTTTAGGTCTAAAGGATTCCGATATAGGACTTATTCCTAATAGATGGTTTTGAATTAAAGACTAAGGAAAGGCATCACCTAACCTTTGGTCGAAAAGATGCCGTCAGGGGACTTATTCCTAATAGACGAGCTTGAATTGATGTATAAGAAAAGGCAGCACCTAGACGTAGGTCTAAAGGATTCCTACAGGGGACTTATTCCTAATAGACAGGTTTGAATTGAAGTCTAAGGAAAGGTAGCACCTAACCTTAGGTCTAAAAGATGCTGATAGGAGACTAATTCGTAATAGATGAAGACTAGATGATCTTATCGGGAGGAAGCTTTCTCACCAAAGAGGACCAGAGCTAGAGTTAAGACTAGGATGGTGCTAGAAAGGGTATCCTCCATCACTAGTAAATTTATTTCTAGGAAAAGAAAGTATCTAATCTTAAGGAAATGAAAACAGGATTTAAAACTAGGATGGCGCCATGAAAGATTTACTCCACCACTAGAACCTATAATCCTAAGGTGAGAAAAAATGTAACCTTAAGGAAAAAAATTGTATGCAAAATTAGGACGGTGCCACTGAGGGTGTATTCCACCACTAGAATGTCTAATCCTTAGGAAATAAAATGCCTAATCTTAAGAAAAAGAAAACAATATTTAAAACTAGGATAGTGCCATGAAAGGCGTGCTCCAGCACTCGCGTCTGATCCTAAGGAAAGGAAACTACTAACCTTAAGGAAAAGAAAATTAGATTTAAAACTATGATAGCACCAAAAAGGGCATACTCCACCACTAGTATGCTAATCCTAATGAAAGAAAACTCCTAACTAAAAGTAAAATAAAATTGGATTTAAAGCTAGGATGGTGCCACGAAGGTTTTACTCTACCACTAGCACGTCTAATCCTAAGGAAAGGAAACACCTAACCTGAATGAAAAGAAAACTAGATTTAAGAATGGGATGGTGCCATAAAGGGCATACTCTACCACTACCACATCTAATCTTAAGAAAAGGAAACACCTAAGATTAAGGAAAAAAAATTGGATTTAAGACTTGGATGGATGGCACAAAGGGCGAACTACACCACTAGTACGTCTAATCCTAAGGAAATGAAACACCTAACCTTAAGTAAAATAAAACTTGATTTAAAGCAAAAATAGTACCATGAAGGGTGTACTCTACCACTAGCACATCTAATCCAAAGAAAAGGAAATACCTAACCTTAAGGATAAGAAAACTAGATTTAAGACTGGGTGGTGTCACGAACGGCATACTCCACCACTAGCATGTTGAATACTAAGCAAAAGAAACATCGAACCTTAGAGATAACAAAATTTGATTTAAACCTAAGATGGTTACATGAAGGGTGTACTCTACCATGAACATTTATAATCCTAAGGAATGGAAATACCTAATCTCAAGAAGAAAATAAACTTGATTCAAAACTAACAAAATGCCACGAAGGGCTTACTCCACCACTAACTTGTCTAATCCTAGGGAAATGAAAAGCCTAATCTTAAGGAAAAGAAAACTAGATTTAAAACTAGGATGTTTCCATAAATGGTGTACACCACCATTAGCACATGTAATTTAAAAGAAAGAAAACACTTAACCATCAGGAAAAGAAAACTTAATTTAAAGAGAGGATGGTGCCAAGAAGGACATACTCCACCACCAGCACGTCTAATCTTAAGGAAAGGAAAGAACTAACCTTAATGAAAGTGAAATTGAATTTAAAACTAGGATGGTTCCTAAAGGGCGTACTCCATCGCTAGCATAACTAATCCTAAGTTAATCAAACACCTAACCTTAAGGAAAAGAAAACTAGATTTAAGACTAGGGAAGTGTGATGAAAGGTGTACTCCACTACTAGTATGTCTAATCCTAAGGAAAATAAACACCTAACCTTAAGGAAAAGAAAACTTTATTTAAAGTTAGCATGGTGCCATGAATGGCGTACTCTGCCACTAGCACATCTAATCTTAAGGAAAGAAAACACCTATCCTTAAGAAAAAATTAATTAAATTTAAAATTAGGATAAAAAATAAAATTAAAAATTAAAATAAAAAAAAATTAAAACTTGGATGGTACTCGAAGGGCGTACTCCACTCTTTTGCATGGCTAATCCTAAGTAAAGAAAACATCTAACCTTTGGGAAAAGAAAACTAGATTTAAGACTATGACGGTGCCATGAAGGGCATACTCCACCACTAACATGTCTAATCCTAAGTAAAAGAGTATCCCAACCTTAAGAAAAAGATAACATGATTTAAAGTTGTGATTGTTCCATGAAGGACGTACTCAACCACTAGAACATCTAATCCTAATTATTGAAAACACCTAACCTTAAGGAAAAGAAAATTAAATTTAAAAAAGGGATGATGTATGAAGTGTGTACTCCACCACTAGCATGGCTAATCCTAAGCATAGAAAACAATTAACCTAAAGGAAAAGAAAAAATAGATTTAAGCCTAGTATAGTGCCATGAAGGGCATACCACACAACAAGCATATCTTATCTAAATGATAAGAAACACATAACCTTAAGGAAAAAACTTTATTTCAAGCTATGATGGTTCCACAAAGTGCAAACTCCATCATTATCTTGTCTAATCCTATGGAAAGGAAACACCTAACATTAAGGGAAAGAAAATTGGATTTAAAACTTGGACGGTGCCATGAAGGGCATACTCCACCCCAAGTATGTTTAATCCTAAGAAGAGGAAACATTTAACCTCAAGTAAAAGAAAACTGTATTTAAAACTGGGATGGAGCTAAGAAGGGCGTACTCCATCACCTTAACAACTAATTCTAAGGAGAAGAAATACCTAACAATAAGGATAAGAAAATTGGATTTAAAACTAGGATGGTACCATAAAGGGCGTACTCCACCACTAACACATCTAATTCTAAAGAAAGGGATCACTTAACCTTAAGAAAAAGAAATTTGAATTTAAAACTAGGATGGTTCCATAGAGGCCATACTTCTCTAATAATATATCTAATCCTAAGAAAAGTAAACACCTAACCTTGAGGAAAACAAAACTGGATATAAAGTTAGGATGGTAACACAAAAGGCGTACACCATCACGAGCACGTCTAATCCTAAAAAAGAGAAACACCTAACCTTAAGAGAAAGAAAATTGGATTTAAAACTATGATGATGCCCGAAGGGTGTACTCCACAACTAATTATGCTAAGGAAAGGAAACACCTAACCTTAAGGAAAAGAAAAATGGATTTAAGACTACGATGGTGCACGAACAATGTACTCCTCCACTAGAATATCTAAACCTAAGGATAAGAAACACCTTAACTTAAGGAAAAGAAAGGTTGATTTAAATCTATGATGAATCCACAAAGGGCATACTTCACCACAAGCACATCTAATTCTAAGGAAAGTAAATACCTAAACTTAAGGAAAAGAATTAGATTTAAAACTAAGATAGTATGACAAAGGGCGTACTCCACCACGAAGGGCATACTCCACCACTAGCACGTCTAATCCTAATTAAACGAAAATTGGTTTTGAAACTCAGATGGCGTCATGAAGGGAAACCTCCACCACTAGCAAATCTAATCCTAATGAAAGGAAACACCTATCCTTAAGGAAAAGAAAACTAATTTTAAGACTTGGATGGTTCCACTAGGGGCATACTTAAGCCATTATCACCTCTAATCTTAAGGAAATCAAACACCTAACCATTTGGAAAAGAAAACTTGATTCTTGAATTGGAGGTTTGAATTTGGAGGATTAAATTTGGTTTGATTTTGATTTTGAATTTAAAAAATTTTCTTTAATTTCAAATTTTAAATTCATCTTGCATTATACTTCTTAAAGAGTTATTCAAATGTAAGGAGACATAAGGTTGCGTCCTTCAAAATTGATTAATTGAAATTTGATGAACCCCTCTCAGAGGTCCTCTTTACAATAAACGATTGAGTCACTTTTAATTTAGATTTTATATAGATTTGTGATGGACTAAATTAGTCTCTAAATTACTAAGACCAAGTATAGGGTGAATTAATATATCATAATGTTGAATCATTCATGACTTATATAATATCAAATTTTGTTGAGTTTGTTAGTGACTTTCATCGAGGCCCTCGAGCTCCTCCAATGAGAGTCAGGCACTCTGATCTATTATGATTTAGTCTTGAATGGCAATTCCCAATGATAAAAACTATTCCTTTAGAGGAGAATAGTCTTGGACCCAGCACAAGATATAATTTTGTAGAGTAGATTTTAAAGGAAATGATGCATATATGGGCTTATATACATCTCTCAAGAATGAGATTTGAATTCTTATCATGAGTAGAATATTCATTCTTTTTATTGAACAATTTCTCTCATGATCATTTAAACCCTATCAAAATGACAAAAAGAAATAAATTCTAAAGTATTGTGAGAAGTAGAGAGACTTTAACTAACCAGAAAAATGCTAAGGATTTAGATTTTGCTAACCTATATCAGGTTTAATATAAACTAACTGGTGTTCTCCCTTATATAATTTTTTTTATATTAAAATAAATTTAAAAGGTTTAAGTTGAGGAAAGAAATTTAATATTTTCAATTCTCTTGCATAACATTTTTTAATTTTAATATCTGATAGACTACCCATGCATGATGTCGATTCTAAATTCAAGATTTTTAAATGTGAAGCAACTAAGGGTGAACGGGTCTTTAGAGATTTAATGATTAAAAAGAAGGAAGCATCTTTATATATTTTTTAGCACACTTTGCGCATCTTTAGATCATTTTTGTGTACTTCATCCATCTTTAAATTTCATTGGTGCACTTTGTGGATATTTTGATTTCTTTGGTATGCTTTGAGCATTTTTTGACTTTTATTGGTTTTGATAAGAGGCTTCACTTTCCTTAAAATGTAAAAATAATTATCACTCTTTTTTTGAATGATAATATTATATCTCAAGTATTAAGAGAAGAAAACCCTTCTCTTATGTAAGGAAGAATATTCCTTAAAGCGGAACTAATCTTTTGATAAAAATATTAGCTTGATTAGAAAATCCTTGAATTGATTTTAAGCATATAAGAGATGCTTATAAGATAGAAAATTAAAAGAAGATTGATAATATTTTCATTTCTAAGTCAAATTAAGTTTTATAATGATTTCAAAATGAAACTAAAATTAAACCACACAAGCGATGGGAGGGAGCAACTTTTAAATTTTTGGGGGAGTCAACTACAACTCTTCCTTATTTATGATATAAAGTAGAGGTTAATTTATATTAAAAAAAAGAAGAAGATAAATCAACTATATTTAAAAATATAAACCTAGTACTCTTGAAAAATAATATTCCTTCAAAATTACAAGTGTACATAGTAAGACACTACTGATATGGAATTATATTTCTACAATCTCTTATGAGGAAGAGCTTATTTTAGGGTCTGCAATATCCCTAGATAATGTTGCATTATTTTAATCTAAAGATTTATCTATTGAAAATCTAGATTTAAGAATTACAATTTTGATGATAACAAATATTTCTAACATCTCTGCTTTTTTACTATTTCCCTGCCTACTAAAGTTCTAGGTCCACAAGGTTAATTACAAATCAAGCCAGCTCAAGATTGGGTTGATTAGCACTGAGTCAATTTGTAAGTGTAATTAAAGTGTTTTTTTACCTTTTCTTTAGTCAAATGTAACAAAGTGGATCATGATGCTAAGTATCCCTACACTTATACACTCAGGGGGAAAAGTTCTGTTTGTATTAAATTTTTTAGTTTTTTTATCATATCATCCGAGATGATCCTAAATTGTCCTAGATTATCAGTTAAAAATAGAAACCCTAATTAGAGCATCCTGGTTAAGGCAAATGAATTAAGCAAATCATCCTAGAATATATTAGCATCATCCTGAACGATATGATCAAATGATAAAGAATCAGCCGCAAACTCTTTTAGGCATGAAAAAACCTTAGCTTCTTCCTAAATCGTCTTAGAAGAATAGGTTGATGTTCTATATGATATTTATTATTTTGAACTAATATATAGGACGATCAAAGAATTTTCCCGGATGATAAGTTATTTTTTTCATCGTCTAAAATATAAAGTCTAGCCGAATAGAGCGATTCTCTAGACGATTCTTGTAATTTTGAACTAATCATATAGAAGATGTACTCATCATCCTAGATGATCAGAACAAGCAAATCTTCTAATTTTCTAGCACATCCCAGATCATCCTGGCTGAAAGGGATAAAAACATTCTGATTGTACAAGATGATCTTTGTCAGTTAATTTCCATTTAGGGCAAATTTGAAGCCCTTCTATACAAGATCTCTTATTTACTCAAGATGGGATCTTTTGCTACTGTCTTAACCTGAGAGAGCCAAGAGGAGAGGGAGAGCTTGGGAGAGAGAGGATCTTGTGAGGGGGAGTTTGTGAGGGTTTCACAAAGGTTGCTCCAAGCAAGGATCAGAGTCAACTTCTCAAGTCATCGTCCCTGGTTCCCTAAAGGTTCTAGAGAGGTATACTTTTATAATTGATCAAGGTTATCTTCCTACTTCAAGAGGAAGTAAAATGAGTCAGGTTCTCTGCCTACTTCAGGAGGAAGCAAAAGGAGTTGGGTTCTCAGCCACACCTAGGTCAATGAAAAGGAGTTTTGTGCAGGCTTCTCTAAGAGTTTAGCAGGGATGTTAAGCCTTATGAACTAGTCCTGAGGCTAACGAAGAGGGGGGATTTGGTACTTTAAAATTTCATTAAGTAAAAAACAAAATCATAATCAAACCAAGATTCAACAGAGAAATCAAACTGTATAAATTAAATGTGAGAGTACAATAAGAAAGAACACACCATATTTTATAGTGATTTAATTAACCTGACTGCATCACTCCCCGGAGCCTCTCCTCTGCTTATAGCACTAAATACAGTGTGTCTCTCCTTTTGCCCCCATAGCAAGGCAGATAAGCCCATACAAAAACTCTTTTCCACCAATCCAGGTGAGGCAGAGAATCTAACTCCTTTTGATTCCTCCAAAAGTAGGCAGAGAACACAACTCCTTTTGCTTCCTCCTAAAGCAGACAGAGAACCTCAATCAGATGCTGAAGTAGACCTCTGTAGACCCCAAAAAGAACCAGGGATGACGATCAGAGAGGATCAAAATGTATCCTTACTTGGAGCAACCTTTGTGAAACCCGTCACAAACTCCCCCTCACAAGATCCTCTCTCTCTCTCTCTCACTCACTCTTTCTCTCTCTTGCTCTCCCTCTCCTCTTAGCTCTCTTAGGTCAGGACAGCAGCAAAAGATCTTTACTTGAGAAAATAATAGATCTTTTAAACAATGGCTCAAAATTAGCCCTAATTAGCAAATAATCATCAAATATCATCCAGGATAATAGTACATCATTCTGTACAATTAGTTCAACTTGATGAAGATCATCCAAATAATTGCCCTGGATGGATGTCTGGACGACTAAAAAATAACTAGATCGTCTAGGACAATCTTATGATCATCCAAGCTAATTAGTACAAAATGATGAATATCTTCCAGAACATTGCCTTAAATGGATGTCTGGATGATAGAAAAATAACTTGATCGTCTGGGCCAATCTCCATATCATCTCAGACGATTAGTTTAATTCAGAACATATCGTCCAGAGCATTGACCTAAAGAAAATAAAGCCAATGTTTGATCATCCAGGAAGAACTAAAGTTTGTGAACTGATCATCCTGACTGATCCTCCGATTATCCATGATGATATGATCGAGCAATAAAAACTTAATTTTTTTTCCTTAATTACAAGATTAATTTAGGTATAATTGCATTACATCGTCTAGGATGATGTCCTTCATGATGTCCAAAAATAAAGGATACCTAAATAGATCTGCCGCCTGATTATTTTTTATTTGAGTCTATCATCCTGACCGATGCTAATATCATCAAGGATAATGCGCTTAATTGCGACAGCCTTAACAAGGATGCCCTAATTAGGGTTTCTATTTTAAACTGATCGTCCTGGCCAATTTATGGATTGTCCTGGATGATAAGATCAATAACAAAAAAAACTCTAAAACAGTCAAAAAATTTCCCCCAAGTGTGTGTGTGCAAGGTTACTTTGCATGAGGACCCACATTGTCACAAAGAACTCAAGAAAAGGTAAAAGACACATGTCATACATTACAAACTTGTTGCAAATTCAGGTCTATGAACTATGTTTTGATGATTGGCAAACACTCTTACTTGTCTTGGACTATATTTTACTACTGACGTTTCAGGAATCAAAGATCGGACGAAAAAAATAGAGCCAGTTCAAGAATGGGTAGATTAGGGTTGAGTCAGTCTGTAATCTTCTTTTTTCCTTCTCTTGAGTCAATTGTAAATATTTGAAGTGACTTATGTTAAGTAACCCTACACACACACACACTTGAGAGATTTAGAATATCTGTTTTTATTCACATCGGCCAGGACGATCAAGTTTAAAATAGAAGTTCTAAACAGAATTTCTTGTTAAGGCAGCAATAATTAACTGATCAGCCTGGACGATACTTATATCGACCAGGATGATAGGCTCAAAATAAAAAAGAAATTGCTGCCATAAATAATTAAGGTATTCTGTACTTTTGGTAATCGGCCAGAATGATCTCGGATCGGCCTGGACGATATTCACAATTATGCCTTAATTGACTAGACCATCAAGGAGGTAATTAAGGATGATTGATACGATCATATCGTTCTAGATGATCTCAAGATCGTTCAGGATGATCTATTCTAAAATCTTTAGTTGCTCCTGGACAATAAATATTAGCCGGTACAAATTCAGGGCGATGTGCTGGATGATCGGGATCAGACAGTTTGAATTCAGAACGATGCTCTAGACAATTTTTCTCTGATTTGAAATGATCGGCCAGGATGATTGTGAGATTATCCTTGATGATCAAGCCAATTTTAAATTATGTAGTTTGCATTCAGGGTGATGCTCTGGCCGATCTCATCGGATTTGTACTGATCGGCCAGGATGATTTCCATATAGTCCTGGATGATATAGTCGGCAACTTGCAGTTAATGAGCTCCTTTGAAGCTCTTCTATTTAAGAGCTCTTGTTCAATATTTTAGAATATCCTTGGCTGCTATCTTGATATGAGAAAACCTAAAGGAGAGAGAGAGAGAGAGGGAGAGAGAGAAAGAGAGGATCTTGTGAGGGGGAGCTTGTGAGGGGATTCACAAGGGTTGCTCCAAGCATTGTTCCACTTCTTCTTACCTAGATTCTCTTATCCTTGGAAGGGCTGGGAGAGGTAAGTTCTAGCAAGCGATCGAGGTTCTCTGCCTGCTTCAGGAGGAAGCAAAAGAAGGAAGGTTCTCTGCCTTGTCAGGTGTGGCAAAAAGAGGTGTTTGTAAAGGCTTCTCCGCCTAGCTGTGGCGGTTAAAGGAGAGTCACGATTGTAGTGCAATACTTAGAGGTCGCCTCCAGGGATTGGACGTAGGTCGAGTTGACCGAACCACTATAAACCCTTGTGTTCTTGTTTTTTACTGCTTTCGCATTTATTATCTTCCGCATTTATTTTTTTTGTGTTGAATTGGTTTGTATTCGTGCTTTGCTTAGAGAAAATTTTAAAATACCAATTCACCCCCCCCCCTCTTGGTTAGCCTTGGGCCAGTTCTATAGGGCTTAACATCCCTAACGAACTTTCAAATGGTATCAGAGCGGGATTCATAAAAACTATGTTTGAAAACTTTTTGAATTTTTATCCATGGCTAACTTTGGGAATCATTATACACCGGAAGGGTACTCTATTTCCTGACCACCTCTGTTTGATAATATCCCATTTAATTTTTGGAAAACTCGCATGTCTACGTTTTTACAATCTACTGATTATCGCATGTGGATGCTTGTTACGGATGGTTATACACCTCCAACTAGTAAACTTAACGGCATTACTGTTCCACTTCCTTTTACTGAATGGACTTTAGATGATAGGGATTTGGCTCAATTAAATGCAAAATATCTTAATTATTTTTTCTGTGCTTTAAAGTCAAAAGACTACATGCGTGTTTCCACTTGTAAAACTGTTAAAGAATTTTGAGATAAATTGTGTATCATTTATGATGGCATTAATGAAGTTAAACTATCCCGTTTGAACATTCTGTTGCATGACTACAAACTTTTTTGTATAAAACCTCATGAATCAATTTCTGAAATGTATATGAGATTTACTCATATTGTTACTTCTTTGCATGCCTTAGGAAGAGATGTTTCGAACTTTGAAAAAGTAAACAAGATTTTAGGTTGCTTGCCTTCCTCTTTTGATGCTAAAATCACTACTATAATTGAATCTAAGGATTTGAACACGTATTCGATTGACAACTTACTTGGCTCAGTCATTGCTTACGAGCAAGGGGTGATTCAAAAAAATCTTTATGCAAGTGAGAAAAAGAAAAGAGAAAACGGTGGCAATGAAGGCACACAAATCTGACTCCGATTCTTCTGGGTCTGAGAGCGATGAAGTTGCCTTCATCTCACGGCAATTCAGAAACTTTCTAAGGAAGAAGCAAAAGCATCATTGGAGAAAAGGTAAGGATAACAAATATTCAAAAGAATCTTCTAATGTTGTTTGTTATGAATGCAGGGTGCCTAGACATGTGAAAGCCGATTGTCCTACACTTCAAGATCACTAAAGCAAAGGAAAGGGTGAGGAGAAACCCAAGTTCAGGAAGGACAAGAAAAGACTCCAAAAGGCATTTTGGGCGGATTCTACATCAGATTCATCGGAGACGGAACCAGAAGATGAGACAACAAAATTGTTCTTGATGATAGATGATCATCTTGATCAAGAAGAGGTATATGAACTTTCCTATGATCAACTTCTTGAAGTTTCTGAAAAAATTCATGCATCATATAGGAAACTCAAGAAAACACATGCAAGCTTAAAATTAGAATTTTTGGAGTTACAAAAAGAGCATGCAATTATGACTAAAGATCACTCAACAATTGATTTAAATCATATGGCTCTACTTGATGAATTTTATGAGTTAAACAAAAGGCATTATTAATTAATTGAAGAGCATAAGTCATTAAAAGTCACACACACCTCACTTTAATCTAATTTTAAAAAGTCTAAAGAGATGGATAAAAATTTGAGGATTGATAATGATGCCCTAAAAGTTACTAACTTGAGGATTCAAAATGAATTGGATACATTAAGAAAACTATGATGACACCAACACTTGATCAAAAGCCAAAACCTAGAAAGAGGCATTATAACTCAAACCATTTAAGAAATCCTTTTCCAGGTGTTAGATGTTTTTCATGTGGCATGCTAGGACACATCTTATACACTTGCACTATTCACCATAGTACACATTGGGTGTGGACACCCAAGGTGCATGATTCACAGCATACCATACATGCATTGCATTCTACTTTTCATAAGAAGGAACCCAAACATGCTTGGGTTCCTAAATCTAACATTTAATAATTTTGTACGTGGGCTCTCACAAAAGGCCTCATGAGAGTATGTGGTACTTGCACAGCGGTTGCTCTCGGCATATGACTGGTGATGCCAATCAATTTGTTTTGCTAGAGTCCAGGACTAGAGGTGAGGTTACTCTTGGATATAACACCACCAAGAAGGTGGTAGGTGTAGGTATAATTGGTAATTCCAAGAACCTTATGATTGAAAATATTTTTCTTGTAGATGGATTGAAGCACAACCTGCTCAGCATCAGTCAACTATGAGACAAAGGCTTCATCGTGCAATTCTTTGCAAATTCATGCATTGTAAGTTTAAGTAATAATACTATTTTGCAGGGAAAGAGGATCAACAACATCTACATGCTTGATTTAAATAATATTGAATGTGTTGCTTCATTTTGCTTAAAAATAGTGATTGATGATTCATGGTTGTGGCACCAGAGACTATGTCATGCAAGTATGAAAACCCTTAGGAAAATGACCCAAAAAGACCTAGTTAGAGGTGTCCCCAAACTCAAGTTTTTAAAAGACCACCTTTGTGATGCCTGTCAATAGGAAAGCAAGTCAACTCCACCTTTCACCCCACTAAAGAAATTAGCACCTCTAAACCTTTAGAAGTACTGCGCATGGATTTGTTTGGACCCTTAAGCACTGCCAGCTTCGGAGGGAAAGTCTATGGTTTTGTGATTGTCGATGATTACTCAAGGTTCACTTGGACTAAATTTCTTACACATAAAAATGAGTCTTTTGAGGAGTTTAAAACATATTATACTTAGATTCAGAAAAAGCTAGGTTGTGAGATCTTGACCATCCATAGTGATCCTGGGGGAGAGTTTGAGAATGAATGATTTGGAGATTTTTGTGACGACCATGGGATTAGCCACAATTTCTCAGCTCCTAGGACCCCTCAGCAAAACGGGGTAGCTGAAAGGAAAAACTGGACCTTAGTGGAAACCGCTAGAGCCATGCTTGCTGAGTATTCACTTCCAAAATACTTTTGGGCTGAAGCAGTTAACATAGCTTATTATGTGTTGAATAGGGTGAACGTTAGAGCCAAACTAGAAAAGGCACCTTATGAGATCCTTAAGGATAGGACACCCAATCTTTCCCACCTTCATGTCTTTGGTTGTAAGGTTTTCATTCACAATAATGGGAAGTCTCACTTGGGAAAATTTGATCCTAAATCTGATGAAGGAGTGTTCATGGGATACTCTAGTGTTGGGAAGTCTTTTAGGGTGTATAACAAGATAACTTTAGTGGTGGAAGAGACTACCCATATAGTATTTGATGAGTCTCATCCTAAAAAGCATGGAGTTAAGGTTGATGATGATATTAGAGAGATTACTAGTGGAGTAGAAAATTTGGAGAAGGAAGTAGGTCACCAAAACATAGAAGGAGTGGGAGATGTCACCCAAGGAGTAGAAAATTTAGATCAGGGGGAAAGGGTTAGACCTTCTCAGACCTTACCTAGAGAATGGAGATACACAACAAGTAACCCCAAGGATTTGATCTTAGGAGACCCTTCTAATGGAGTTAAGACTAGACATGGACTTAGGAATGAGGTGAACCACTCTGCCTTTATCTCAATGACTGAACCTTCCAACATAAACCAAGCCCTTACTGATGAGTTTTGGATTTTAGCCATGCAGGAGGAGTTGAACCAATTTGTTAGGAATGAAGTTTGGGAGCTTGTAGAAAGACCTAAGGGACAAAGTGTAGTTGGGACAAAGTGGGTCTTTAAGAACAAGATAAATGATTCAGGAGTGGTGGTTAAGAATAAAGCAAGATTGGTGGCTAAGGGGTATAACCAAATAGAAGGGATAGATTTTGAAGAGACATTTGCCCCTGTAGCTAGATCGGAAGACATTAGAGTGTTATTAGCCTTTGCCTGTTATAAAGGATTTAAGCTTTATCAAATGGATGTCAAGAGTGTCTTTTTGAATGGGGAAATAAAGGAGGATGTGTTTGTAGAACAACCCCAAGGTTTTGAGAGTTCCTAATTTCCAAATCATGTTTTTAAATTAAAACAGGCTTTGTATGGTTTAAAGCAGGCACCAAGAGCATGGAATGAGAGGCTTAGCACATTTTTACTAGAAAGAGAGTTAGTTAGGGGGAGCATAGACACCACCCTTTTTCTTAGAAAAATTGGAGATGATTTACTCATTATTCAGATTTATATGGATGACATACTCTTTGGATCTCCTAATAAAAATCTTTGTGGTGAGTTATCAAAAACAATGAGTAGAGATTTTTAGATGAGTATAATGAGAGAGTTGTCTTATTTTCTGGGGTTTAGCATAAAACAATTGGATGATGAAACCTTTGTTAATCAAACAAAATACATAAAGGATATTTTGAAGAAGTATGAGATGGATAAATCTAAGCCAATTAATACTCCAATGACTTCTAGTATTCCATTGGATAAGGACCCAAGTGGTAAGTTTGTTGATCAGAAGAAGTACAGAGGCATGATTGGATCTTTACTCTACTTGACTAAGAGCCGACCCGACATAATGTTTAGTGTTTGCCTTTGTGCTAGATTTCAAGCCGACCCTAAGGAATCCCACCTAACTGCTATTAAGAGAATTTTTAAATATCTTTTGGGGATCCAAAGCTTAGGGATTTGGTATCCTAGACACAGCACTTCTTTTGAGATTATTGGATTTTTTTACTCTGATTTTGCAGGATGCAAGGTGGATTGAAAAAGTACTTCAGGGACTTGTCCATTCATAGGACAATCTTTGGTCTCATGGTCTAGTAGGAAGCAAAATTCTGTTGTACTTTCCACTTCTAAAGCTGAGTACATAGCTCTTGGAAGTTGTGTGGCCCAAGTCCATTAGTTGAAATAACAGGTATTGGATTTAGGATTACCTATAGGCACCATCTCAATCATTTGTGACAACACTAGTGCCATATGCATCTCTAAGAATCCTATCCAACATTCAAGGACCAAGCACATTGACATTAGGCATCACTTCATTAGAGACCATGTGACAACTGAAAATCAACTAGCTGACATCTTTACTAAACCACTGACCTTTGACACTTTCAGCTCTTTAAGGACCTGATTGGGTGTGATTGACATAACTGCATAAACTTGATCTTCTATTTGCTTTACTTAGTTTTTTTATTCTTTTTCTTTTAATTATTTTTCCTTTTTATTCTTTATTTTCTTTTCTTTTTTTTGTTTGATTTAGCTTACTTTCTTGTTGCTTTTTTTTAATTTTTTAGCTTTCAAAAATTATCGCTGATATGATATCGTATGCCTTGTCCTTGCTTTTGAGAATTTGTAATCAATGTTTTACACCTCTTAATCTTTTAGATGGTAAAGATATTTTGTGATTGTGTCTCCTTCTCTAACCTATTTTAGTGGCATAGTTTTCTGTTCTAATCAAAAATCTATTTCTAATTAAAGATTGTGTATGAAATTAAGATCTTTTCTAAACTTGCTTAAGTAAATCTATCTTGTATTTATAATGCTTAAAGTTTTTTTATCACATCAAGATTTCTCGTTACTCTTGTCATTGGTTATTGATTCTATTTTGTGGATAGTTCTTCTCTATGTTAGAGAGAGAGCTCCTATTCTCTAATATCTAGAAGATATACTTACAACTAAGAAGTCTTTTTTAAGAGATTGAAATAGAAAATTTAGCTTACAAAAATAAAAAAAAGGTCAATGATGCTAAATTGAAAAGAAAAAGTATATACACAAAAGTGTATCAAAAATTAAGATGCTCAAGAAGCCAATCAAAGTGACAAAAGGCATAAAATGAGCCCACTAAAAGGCAAGCTATTCTCTCTTTCAAATCTTTTAAAACTTAGAAGTTTTCATGTATCAAAGACTTGATTTTGATTGTTTTTGCGATTTTGACAAAGTTACCGTGGTTCATTATTCTACAAGATATTTTTTTTAAACCAAGTGAAGAATGGATTCTTTTTTTTCATACCTAGTTAATTTTTTGAGTTAGGTCATTGATTTCAAAAGATGATTCTACCCTAAGAGAAAGTCTGAGCTAAGCGTAATCATGATCGAATATTCTACCGTTCTTTGGATTATTGATGTTGCTAACTCATTAACTCACATGTTTTTAAAGTCAATCACATGGAATACCACATCATCTTCATGCCTTAGTAAAAAAAAAAGGAGGATGTCTTACGATTTACTTTTGTTCTTGATTCCCTCCTTTTTGAGATGTCAAAAGGGGGAGTAGTTTTAGGATGGTTCTTACACTTTAGATTCCGTGCGTTACAATGCTGTTTTTTTAAATATTTGTCATAGTGTTTTTCCATTATCAAAAAGGGAGAGATTGTTGCAAATTCAGGTCTATGAACTATGTTTTGATGATTGGCAAACACTCTTACTTGTCTTGGACTATCTTTTACTACTGACGTTTCAGGAATCAAAGATCGGACGGAAAAAATAGAGCCAGCTCAAGAATGGGTAGATTAGGGTTGCGTCAGTCTGTAATCTTCTTTTTTCCTTCTCTTGAGTCAATTGTAAATGTTTGAAGTGATTGATGTTAAGTAACCCTATACACACACACTTTAGAGATTTAGAATCTCTATTTTTACTCACATCGGCAAGGATAATATAATTATCGACTTGGACGATCGAGTTTAAAACAGAAGTTCTAAATAGAATTTCTTGTTAAGGCAGCCATAATTAATTGATCGGCCTGGACGATATTTGTATCATCCAGGACGATAGGCTCAAAATAGAAAGAAATTGCCTTCATAAATAATTAAGATATTATGTACTTTTAGTAATCGGCCAGGACGATCTCGGATCGGCCTGGACGATATTCACATTTATGCCTTAATTAACCAGACAATCAAGCATGTAATTAAAGATGATTGAAATGATCATATCGTCTCGGACGATATCAAGATCATCTGAAATGATCTATTCTAAAATCCTTAGTTGCTCTTGGATGATAAATATTGGCCAGTACAAATTCAAGGTGATGTGCTGGACGATCAGGATTGGACAGCTTGAATTCAGGACGATGCTCTGGATGATTTTTCCCTGATTTGAACTGATCGACCGGGACGATCGTGAGATCATCCTGGACGATCAAGCCAATTTTCAATCGTCCAGTTTATGTTAAGGGCGATGCTCTGGCCAATCTCATTGGATTTGTACTGATTGGCCAGGACGATTTCCATATCGTCCTAGACGATACAGTCGACAACTTACAATTAATAAGCTCCTTTGAAGCTCTTCTATTTAAGAGCTCTTGTTCAACATTTTTGAACATCTTTGGCTGCTATCTTGACCTGAGAAAACCTAAAGGAGAGAGAGAGAGAGAGGGAGAGATAGAGAAGATCTTGTGAGGGGGAGCTTGTGAGGGGATTCATAAGGGTTGCTCCAAGCATTGTTCCACTTCTTCTTCCCTAGAGTCTCTTGTCCTTGGAAGGGCTGGGTGAGGTAAGTTCCAGCAAGCGATCAAGGTTCTCTGCCTGCTTCAGGAGGAAGCAAAAGGAGGAAGGTTCTCTGCCTTGACGGGTGTGGCAAAAAGATGTGTTTATAAAGGCTTCTCCGCCTAGCTGTTGGGGATAAAGGAGATTCACAATTGTAGTGCAATACTCGGAGGGCGCCTCCGGGGAGTGGATGTAGGTCGAGTTGACCGAACCACTATAAACCCTTGTGTTCTTGTTTTTTACTGCTTCCGTATTTATTATCTCCTGCACTTATTTTTTTGTTGTGATTTGGTTTGTATTCATGCTTTGCTTAGAGAAATTTTTAAAATACCAATTCACCACCACTCTTGGTTAGTCTTGGGCCAGTTTTATAGTTCTTAACATCCCTAACGAACTTTCAAAACTGATTCAATCTTAATCTACCAAATCTTAAGGTGGTTCAATTTATAGTTTGATCTTGTGGACCTGAAACATTAGTAGGCAAGGCAGTCATAGAGAAATAAAAGTGTTTGCTATTATCAAAATTATATTTTCTAAAATTAGATTCGCAACAATCTCCTCTTTATTGATAATGACAAACAATCAAAACTAAACAAAATATGAATAGAAGTGAAAAATAGTTTGATGAAATAATTCAACTATTACTTCCCCTTTTGACATCACAAAAAGGAGGAGGAAAACCAGAAAAGAAAAAGCATAGTAGAAGATGAAAAAGTAGAACGAATGTAAAGTTTTTTTTTTAATCAAAGCATGAATATGATAAAGTCTTCATGTGATTGAATTTAAAGACTTGTAAGATCAATGAGTTAACATTGATGAAATCCAAAAAATGGTAGAATATCCGACCCTATTAACCCTAGCTTGGACTTCTCTCAGGTAAAATCATCTATTGAAAACAAAAGACATAACTCAGAAAAAACCAATTGGATAAAAAAAAAGAGACCGGTTTAAAATTTGGTTTAAAAAAATATCTTATAGAATAATATACCAAAGTAATTTGTCACAATCATAAAATTCAAAATCAAGCCTTTGAAAATATTAAGTGACTCATGAATTCTTCTAAGTTTTAAAAGTTTAAAATAGAAGAGAGCTCACTTTTGATGGGCTCATTTTATGCCTCTTATCAATTAGTTGACGAAGTTTTCATATCTTTTGATTTCTGATACACTTTGTGTATATTTCTCAATTTGGCGTCATTGTCCTTCTTTTTTTCAAGCTAGATCCATTTTCAAAACTCTTAAATACTCTCAGTTGTGGAAGTATTTTAGAGAAGAAAAACTCACTCTCTAATATAAGGAAGAACAAACCATAAAATAAAATCAAAATCATAAGATAAATGCAACGATAAGATTACAAAAAAATTTAAATGTAATATAAAGACTTTGAACATTATAAATATAACTTAGATTAATGTAGCAAGAAAGAAAAGATCTTAATCACAAAGTCCAGTTACTAATTTAGGATAGATTTTTATTTAGAAAAGAAAATTACACCACTAAAAGAGGTTAGAGGCAGGGAAACAATCAATAGTGTTTTTCCTATTAACTGAATAAAGGATGTCAAACATTGACTTTAAATTTTCAAAAAATAAAAACATAGCATAAAATACCATTTCAACAGTGATAAAAAAACTAAAATAACAGACAAAAAATAAAGATAGTAAAAAGTAAAACAATCAAAGTGAAATATACAAAAAAGTAATAAAATAGAAGATTCAGTACTCAATAAACATCAAGTTCAAACATTTATGTCAATAACACCTAATCTAGTCCTTATGTTGCTGGAAATGTCAAAAGCCAGAGGTTTAGTAAAGATGTTGGTGGGAGAAAAATTGTGTATCACCACGTAGATTTTGATTTCTCCTATTTTGTAATCGAATACTACATTGAGAATAAAGTACAGTCTCGAGAGACTGACACAATATTCTATAATGGATTCAATATCAAAATAAGGTTTTGAAAATTGATATTTCTATAATCAAACAGTTCAAAGAATAACACATCATCTCAAAAGATGAACATGAAATTCTATAGAATATGTTTAAAGATAGAAATACGGTTTTTAAAAAAAAGTTTATTCATTCTTTTATTTAGATATGGCAAGAAGAATATTATATCATCTTAAAAGGCGAACATAATATTCTTCAAGATATCCAAAAGCGAGAATGAGTTTTATAAAATTCATTATTTCTAAAGTTGAATATAACAAGTATAATATTATATTATCTGAAAAGATAATAATAACATTCTACAAGTCTATTCAAAATTAAAAATAAGGTTTTAAAAAAAATATCTACGTTCCCAAAGATTCTTCCCTTGTTTTATACGAATAAAACAAGGTTTATTTTAGTCTAGAGTTCTCAAATCCCTATAAGAGCAAGCTCCTATAGTTAATTACATCATAGGAAAGAAGCTCCTAAGAAAACTCTCGATTAAAGCAGTGATTTTATACCCTTTTGAGTACAAAGTAAAAGACAAGGAACAGAAGTAAAAATTTTTCAAGGAGAAAGCTCAATGTTGAACATTTATTAGTGAGTCAATGGAGGAAAAGTAGGAGGTGTCGGATTCTGAGAAGCTCAGAGACAACCTCAGTCTATCCTATGTTGGGCTTTACATTTTAAGAGAAAATTTTATGTTTAAGTTGACGTTTTATTAGAAATTTGGGATTTATATTCCCGGAGGGTGAGGACTTAAGATCTAAAAAGAATCTGCCTCAGAACCTAAATCTAATTTGGGTACTATAAAATAGTGACCCGAACCTAACTAATGAAGTACAAATCTGGACTTATTCTGGCCTGGATTGGGGAGCCAGCTAACCACCTAAGCGCTTTAAAACCATGTGTCCAGTCTCTTATGAAAGATGGGTAGGGATTGTTAGAATAGTTGCTATTTGAATGCCTTTACATTTCTTGCAACTTGAATAGTTTTGATGATTTCAACATTATTGTTCAAATGTGTAGTTATCTCCTAACAATTTTAGAAGATTTGTATTTGCTCTTGTGTGTACTAACATTTCAGGAAAATCAGACTCCAAGCTACGATAACTTCAAATCAAATTCAACATGAGATACTTTGTTAATTTGAAGTTTGCATTTTTTCTTTGAATTAATTTTGAAAGGGAGTGATTGTAATTGAGTGAATAAAAAAACATACACACACACACATAAGGGATCATAAAATTTTATACTGATCGTACTGGACGATATCCTATCGTACGGGACGATCGGACAGTTATCTCCTAAAGGGCACATGGAAAGAATAGGAACTTGCTCGAAAACTTTTTTCTAAGTCCTATTCATCCAGGATGAAATTAATTATCGTACCAGACGATTGGTTCTCTAGAAAATTTTCATCCAGGTGAATTTTATTATCGTACATGGCGACTGGTCCTCTGGAAAATTTTCGTACAGACGAAGTTAAATATCGTCCAGGACGATCGGGTCTCTGGAAAATTTTCATCCAAACGAAAATAAATTATCGTCCATGGCGATTGGTCCTCTGAAATATTTTCGTCCAGACGAAGTAAATAATCATCCCGGACGATCGGGTCTCTGGAAAATTTTCGTCCAGACGAAAATATTCTCGTCCAAACGATTAACCGACTTAGAACAGTTTTCAGCAGTTTCTAGAACCGACCTTGTAATAACCGTTCGTACTGGACGAACCGAGTTCGTACAAGACGATCATCTGTACGAAGACATTTCATACACATATTCAAATAGGGTCGTTTCAGATCGTTTAAGTAAAATCGTCCAGGACGATCCATGATCGTACGAGACGATCCACTGCGTACAGAATTGAAAACTTGCAGTTTTTGGGCGGTTTTTCTTGTCTTTTATATAAAAGGTCCAAATTAGACTACCACCCAATCTTTTTGTCATTTGATCTTCATTCCTCTTGAGAGAATAGCCAAGGAGAGAGTGGAAGAGAGCATTCAAAGGAGGTTTCCTACCACTGGAGCGAGAAGGCTTCACTTGGATTTCAAAGGTAAGAGTCTCTACTTGTGAATTTGGATTACTTCACTCTTTACCTTCTTCCTTCTAGATTCTTGTGAGAAGATCAGTCAAGGAGATCCGGTTCTCTACCGACACTTGAAGAGTGTGAACAGCCGATAGGTTCTCTGCCTACACTTGGAGAGTGTGAACAGCCGTAGGGTTCTCTGCCCACACTAGGAGAGTGTAAAAGGACGACGGTTCTCTGCCAACACTGGAGATTATGTAAAAGGATGACAGTTCTCTGCCAGCACTGGGGATTGTGTAAAAGGATGACGGTTCTCTGCCGCGCCGGGTAGTGGTGAAAAGAGTGTGTTGTAAAGGCTTCTCAGCCTTGTTGTGGGTGCTAAATGAGAGTCACTATTGATTTTAGTGCAATACTCAGAGGGTGCCTCTGAGGAGTGGATGTAGGTCTGGTTATAGACCAAACCACTATAAATCTGGTGTCATTTACTTTATTGTTTTTACGTTTCCGCACTTTAAATTTCAGTTTTAACAACTCTGTGGTTGAAAAATATTTTTCTACAAACTTTAAAAGAAATTTTTATTTCGGTTCAACTTAATTTTCAAAAGAGGGTTTAAAATTTTTAAACTACCAATTCACCCCCCTCTTGGTAGCCGTGGGACATTTACTTAGGCTTAACAACCTAATTACCGGACTCAACAAGTGGTATCAGAGCATTGTTTCAAAATTATAAGTTTGAACTACTTTTTTATTAACGTAGATGGCTACTTTTGGAAACCAAAACACACCTGAGGGTTACTCTATCACTAGACCTCCACTGTTTGAGAATATTCCTTTTGATTTTTAGAAAACACGCATGTCTACTTTCTTACAGTCATTTAATTATCGCATGTGGATGCTAGTCCAGGAAGGTTACTCAAAACCAACTAGATTAGTTGAAGGAGTTAGGGTAGAAACACCCTATGCAGATTGGACTATTGAAGAACATGACTTAGCACAATTAAATGCAAAATGTCTAAATAGTTTCTTTTATGCTTTAAAATCTAAAGACTACATGCGAGTTTCCACTTGTAAAAGCGGAAAGGACATATGGGATAGACTTTGTATAACTTATGAAGGGAAAAATGAGGTTAAGCAATCAAGACTCAATATCTTGTTACATGACTATGAATTATTTTGCATGAAACCTAATGAATCTATTTCAGAAATGTACACAAGATTCACTCAAATTGCCACCTCTTTGCATGCACTTGGTAGGGAATTAACTAATGCTGAAATGGTCAATAAGATTCTTCGTTGTTTACCTACTGCATACGATGCTAAAATTACTGCAATTACAGAGTCTAAGGATCTGAACATTTATTCCATTAACAATCTTCTTGGTTCACTCATTGCTTATGAGCAAGGAGTAAGTCAAAGAAAGATTGATGCAGTTGAACCTAGAAAGGACAAGAATATTGCACTAAATGTGGAAGAGTCAGAAAGTGAACACTCACAACCTGAGGATGAAGACGATATTGCATTGATTACTAGACAATTCAGAAGTTTTTTTAAGAGGAAGCAGAAGAGACGTCAGTAATGGAATAGAGGTAAGTATAACAGAAATGGCAAGGTTTCTAATGAAGTGATTTGTTATGAATGCAGGAAACCAGGTCATATAAATACTGATTGTCCAAAACTCAAAGCCACTCCTAGTAAGGAGAAGGTAGAGGAGAAACCAATGGTAAAGAAGGGCAAGAAGAAGTTTCAAAAGGTTTTTTGGGCGGACTCAGCTTCAGACTCATCTGAGACTGAAAAATAAGAAGAAGTCACCAACCTTTGCTTGATGGCAGATAATGTTGAACAACCAGATCAAGAAGAGGTATGTGATTTAACCTATGATGAATTGTTTGAAGTTTCTGAACACATGCATGATGCATATAGGAAAATAAAAAGGATGCATGCTAGTTTAGTTTTAGAATTGGAAGAACTTAATAAGGAACATGAAATCCTTAGGAAAGATCATGCTTTAATAGATAACAACCACATGAAACTACTTGATGAATATGATGAATTGAATAAAAATTTTGAGAATTTAAAAACATCCTATGCTGAACTTGAAAAAGAATTTAAGAATTTTAAGGATGAATCTGAGAGCAAGATATATAGAATCAATTATACCAATCGAATCTTGGAAGATATGAATTCATTTTACAAACTCATAATAAGAGCTCTCGAGGATATTAGGAACCCCCCTAAACTTGAAGATTTTACAAATCCTAAATATTATCCTAAATTCATGAAATCGCTTAGAAGATAATCATATGAAAGAAAATATAGGAATATTTTTCCTAATGTTAAATGTAATAATTGTGGATTTATGAGACATATATCTCACACCTGCACTTTAAAGATGAAAACTAATTTGGTGTGGAGAACTAAGATGCATAAACCTAGACATATCATACATGCATCTGATAATAAATTTCATAAAGGTGAACCCAAACTTGTTTGGGTTCCCAGGTCTAACATTTGAGAATTTTGCAAGAGTACTCTCACACAAGACCTCGTGAGAGTATATGGTACCTGGACAGCGGATGTTCAAAGCACATGACTGGAGATACTGCTCAATTCATAATGCTGGAAGCCATGAGTGGAGGCAAGGTTACACTTTGAGATAATACAACAAAGAAAGTGGTTGGATCAGGTATGATTGGAAATTTGAAAAACTTTTTTATATACAATGTGTTATTAGTTGAAGGCTTAAAATATAATTTGCTTAGCATAAGTCAGCTATGTGATAAGGGCTATAATGTAAAATTTTTACCTACTAGCTGCATAATTAGCCTAAATGGGAAAATTGTTTTAAATGGAAAAAGGATAAACAATGTCTACATGCTAGATTTAAATTGTATTCAATCTCCTACTGCTTTTTATTTGAAAACTGTTTCTGATGAATTATGGCTTTGGCATAAGAGACTTTGTCATTCTAGTATGAAAAATCTTATATGAATTACCCAAAAGAATTTGGTGAGAGGTATACCTAAACTAGACTTTACCAAGGACCATCTTTATGATGCATCTCAATTAGGAAAACAAGTGAAGTCCTCTTTTAAGTCCAATAAAGATCTTAGGACCAGTAAACCTTTAGAAATTCTACGCATTGATCTTTTTGGACCTATAGGCACTGTAAGTCTAGGAGTGAAGGTATATGGATTTGTTATAGTAGATGATTTTTCAAGATTCACTTGGGTTAAATTTATTTTTCATAAGAGTGAATCGTTTGAGGAATTCAAAAATTTTTCAACTTGGATACAAAGAAAACTAGGATGTGAAATAATTTCTATACAAATTGATCATGGAGGAGAATTTGAAAATGAAAGATTTGAAAATTTCTATAAAGAAAAGGGGATTGATCACAATTTTTCTGCACCTAGAACTCCTCAACAAAATGGGGTAGTTGAAAGAAAGAACAGAACATTAATAGAAGCCGCCCGAGCAATGTTAGTAGAATACTCGCTTCCTAGATATTTTTGGGCTGAGGCGGTTAGCACTGTATGCTATGTTCTGAATTGGGTGAATGTGAGATCAAATTTGAATAAAACATCCTATGAGTTGCTAAAAGGTAGAACACCAAATTTGTCTCATTTGCATGTATTTGGTTGCAAGGTGTTCATACATAAAAATGGAAAATCTGCCTTAGGAAAATTTGATCCAAAATCAGATGAAGGAATCTTTGTTGGATATTCAAGTGTTGGAAAATCTTATAGGGTATTCAACAAAAGAACTTTAGTCATTGAAGAAACCACACATGTTGTATTTGATGAAAGTGGAAACATGGAAGAGCCAAATGTTGTTGAAGAAGAAATTGAAGAAAACTCCCAAAAGATTGATAGATTAAATTTGGAAGAAAATGTAGAAGAAAATTTAGAAAGAGAAAACCCTTTGCCTAGAGATTTGAGATTTTCTAAAAACCACCCAAAGGAATTGATTATAGGTGAACCAAGTGAGGGTGTTAGAACTAGGCGTGGATTAAACAAGGAAGTCAATCATTCAGCCTTTATTTCAACTATTGAACCCACTAACATTGATCAAGCACTTTTTGATGAATTTTGGATATTGTCCATGCAAAAGAGTTAAATCAATTTGTAAGAAATAAAGTTTGGGAATTAACTACAAGGCCAAAAGATCAAAGTGTTATTGGAACCAAGTGGGTGTTCAAAAATAAAATGAATGACTCAGGAGTAGTCATCAGAAATAAGGCTAGATTAGTAGCTAAGGGGTATAATCAAATTGAAGGAATTGATTTTGAGGAAACTTTTGCCCCTATAGCTAGACTTGAAGCAATTAGGGTTTTATTAGCCTTTGCCTGTTTTAAAGGTTTTAAATTGTTTCAAATGGATGTTAAAAGTGCCTTTTTAAATGGGATAATTGAGGAAGATGTTTTTGTAGAACAACCTCCAGGTTTTGAAAATTCTAAATTTCCAAATCATGTTTTCAAATTAAAAAAGGCATTATATGGATTGAAACAGGCACCTAGGGCTTGGTATGAGAGGTTAAACACCTTCCTACTTGAAAGATCTTTTGAAAAAGGAAGTTTGAATATAACTCTCTTTTTAAGGAAAATTGGAAAGGATATACTTATTGTTCAAATTTATGTGGATGACATCATCTTTGGATCTTCAAATAAACATCTTTGTGATGAATTTTCTAAAACAATGAGTAGTGAATTTGAAATGAGTCTAATGGGAGATTTAAATTACTTTCTAGGATTTAGTATTAAGCAACTTGAGAAAGGTACTTTTCTTAGTCAAACTAAATATATTAAGGACATCCTCGAAAAATATGAAATGGACAATGCTAAACCTGTTAGTACACCAATGAGTTCTTCAGTTCAGTTAGATAAGGACCTTAAGGGAAAATCTGTTGATCAAAAGAAATTTAGAGGGATAATTGGATCTTTACTTTACTTGACTGCTAGCCGACCAGATATTATGTTCAGTGTTTGTTTATGTGCTAGATTTCAATCAGATCCAAAAGAATCACATTTGACAGCAATGAAAAGGATTTTAAGATATCTACTAGGAACTCAAAACTTAGGGATTTGGTATCCTAAGTTTAGCTCTTCATTTGAAATTATTGTTTACTCAGATTCTGACTTTGCAGTATGTAGAGTGGATAGGAAAAGCACTTCTGGAACATGTCAATTCATTGGAAATTCATTAGTTTCATGATCTAGTAGAAAACAAAATTCAGTGGCATTATCTACTGCAGAAGCAGAATACATTGCATTAGGAAGTTGTGTGGCACAAGTACTTTGGTTAAAACAACAGTTGATTGATTTAGGATTAACTATAGGCACTATTCCAACTTATTGTGACAATACTAGTGCTATTTGCATTTCCAAAAATCCTATTCAACATTCTAGAACCAAACACATTGATATATGGCATCATTTTATAAGGGATCATGTATCCAAAGGAGAAATTGAACTCATACATGTTTCAACTGAAAATCAACTTGCAGACATTTTTACAAAACCTTTTGCCTTTGATACTTTCAGTACTTTAAGAACAAGGCTTGGTGTTATTAATTTGAATGCCTAAACAAAATGTCTTTGCAACATTGATATTTGTTTTGTTTTTTATTTTGTGAAATTTTGCGTGTTTTGAATGAATTTTTTTTTTGTCAATATTTTTGTTTTATGTTTTCTGTGTTTTTGAATGTTTAGTTTGTTTTTCTTAATTTAAAAAATCAAAATTAAAAATTTTGGAGGAAATCGTCCGGGACGAATATGGTTTCGTACGGGACGATATGTGAAAGAACAGTTTGCGCGAATTTTAACCATTTTGAGAGCAATTTTTAATTAGATCGTCTGTACGACCGGACAATCGTCCAGGACGAAAATATTTTTTTTCACTCAAACATCGGGACGATTGAATGGAGCGGTTGAGTGGATAAGACAGTTTTTAATATGGACTTCGTCTGTACGAATTTTTCGTTCGTCCAGACGAACAGGTGTCGGTTCATTGTAGGGGACGGTTTTCAAGAGACATTAAAACGATTTATTTTTTGATCGTCTGTACAAAACTTTTTCGTCTGTACGATCGGTCAAGTCAAAAAGCCTGTACGAAGGGACGCATCGTAAGTTGTGTTGATTACGAAAAGCCGTTACATTTTAGACGAATTGGATCGTCTGTACGAAATTATTTCGTCCAGACGAACGATGATTTTTGTCCAGGACGAACGTATCATTTTTCTTTAAATATGAAGGCTTTCTAACTTAACAATCACACTTCCAAACTTCATTTTCAATCCCTTTCTACTTCAAATCTATAATGGCCTCCTCAAGCAAGAGACAAAAGGTGTTGGTGAAGAAACCAAATAGGAATGCCCCAAACAACTTTCTTTCTAAGGCGAATGAGGAATCTTTTCCTCGTTTTGCATCCGCCAAAATCACTCACTCTCGCATTCTAATTCAAACTGAGTTAAAATTTCGGGTAATGTACCTCTTTGCCTCAACCCAATTTCATTTCATTCTTTCTCTTGTCCACCACTACAACAAGCAAACCTATCATTATTTCCTAGCGAATATGAGTTTTAATTCTGACCACTCCTCCATTAGTTCTTATGTCTTTAAGAAAAAAGTTGAGATCACCAAGCACGACCTTGGTGCATTTTTGAACTTAAGAACTGAGAGATATAGAGCTCACACCCTAATGTCAGAAACCTCTTTCAAATAGTATCATATCAATAGGGTAATTAGAGAAAATGGTATTGACAATCATGTTGCTAGAGTCTCCGGTATGACCAAAAATGCCCGAATCATCCAGCATATCCTTCGATCCTCAATCATTCCTAAAGCTGGTGATAGAATTAATATTACCCCTCTCCTTTCCTCTCTAACCTTTTTAATTATGAAAGGACATCCTATTGACGAAGCCCAACTTATCATAGATCATATCTATGCGCTTTCAGAAATAGGACATGCAGATCAGAAGAGGAAGAAGAATATTTCATTAGGACACTTAATTACTTACATTTTGGAAAAGAAATACAACCTAGTGCATCCTGATGAAGAATACGAAGAGCCAGTTTACTATAATAATGCTTCATTCAGATTGCTCTTCAAGGAGGAAAAAGGAAATGCACATGCTAGTGCTTCAGAAGAAGAGGAAGAAGAAGGAGTGTAAGCTTCTGCTCCTCAATCAGATTATCAGAATCTAATTGAAAGATTTGATAGATTAGAGACTCACATTGATCAAAGGTTTGATCAATTTGATGCTCAACTTACGCAGCAGCAACAAGACATTGGTAATATTAGAAATGAAGTACATGAAATTAATACCAATGTAATGTTGATGGCCTCCTACTTCAACCTTTTTGGCGGCATTCCTCCTCCTCCTCCTGAACAGTAGAGATGAATTTCTGTGTGTTTGTTGTATTCGTATTTTATGTTTTTATTGTGTCTGTTTCAATGTTAAGTGTTTGTGTTTTTGTTTGTTTTTTCTTTTAAGTTCAATGTATTTCCTTTTTTTTTATTATGTAATCCGTTCATTAATATCAATGGATGTTGTACTATTTTTTAAATTTGATTTATTTTTGGAATGTGGTTAATGTTTATGAATTTCATTAGTATTATTTAATTTTCATAGTGCATAAATTAGATTGTAATTTGAGATTATCTATATTAGAAAATCTAGTCTTTCTAAATTTAAAAGTTGTTTATAACTTGTTGTAATTAAAACTTTTAAATTCATGTCTATTCATTTAGACTACATAAAAGTTAATATTACTATTGCAATTTAGATGTTTTCTTATTTTGTATTTCTATGATCAAGTGATATTTATGCACTTAGAAATATTTGAAATTTTAGATTATTGATTTTGGAAAGAATTGGTCTCAATTACTCTTGAAAATTGTACAAAAAGTACAAAAAACAAAAGGAATTCGCAAAGATTTGCAACGAGAAAAAGAGGCACAAAATAAGCCCAACAAAGAAAAATTGCACAAAAATGTGCCCCAAAAATTTTGAAAAAGATGCGCAAAGCGCCACATGTGGTAATTCTCTTCTTTCCAAATTATTTCAATCTCTTAATTCAAATTGATCTTATGTTCATTTATATTCTATTGAACTTTGAAATATAGAATTTTTATACATCTCTCTTGTAATGATTTTCTATAGTCGAATGTCTAAATTGAATCATGTGTTTGATAAATTCTTCTTACTTACAATGTTATATCACTTCTTAAATTTTATGAATTTCTATGATTGACCTAATATTTTTAGTTTAAAATTGCATACCCTAGGTCAATCACCATTTAGATTAAATTTTAAAATGAATTTCATATAATTACTTACATTTCTTGTCTATTTCTTCTTCACTTTTTGTTGCTATCAAAAAGAGGGAGAAATTGTTGTGTTTTCTATTTTGATTATTCTGTTTGCAAGTTGTATTTGTCTTTGTGGTTGTTTGTGTTAAAATTTTTGAAAAACAAAAATATTATTCTTTATGCCTCCTTATTTTAATGTACTCATCATTTCAGGGGGAGTTTAGGAGATAGAAGATTTGTTTAACTTGAAACCATACAAACAATAATTGTTTTGCCATCATCAAAAAGGGGGAGATTGTTAGAATAGTTGCTATTTGAATGCCTTTACATTTCTTGCAACTTGAATAGTTTTGATGATTTCAACATTATTGTTCAAATGTGTAGTTATCTCCTAACAATTTTAGAAGATTTGTATTTGCTCTTGTGTGTACTAACATTTAAGGAAAATCAGACTCCAGGCTACGATAACTTCAAATCAAATTCAACATGAGATACTTTGTTAATTTGAAGTTTGCATTTTTTCTTTGAATTAATTTTGAAAGGGAGTGATTGTAATTGAGTGAATAAAAGAACATACACACACACACACATAAGGAGATCATAAAATTTTATACTGATCGTACTGGACGAAATCCTATCGTACGGGACGATCGGACAGTTATCTCCTAAAGGGCACATGGAACGAATAGGAACTTGCTCGAAAATTTTATTCTAAGTCCTATTCGTCTAGGAAAAAATTAATTATCGTACCATACGATTGGTTCTCTGGAAAATTTTCATCCAGACGAATTTTATTATCGTACATGGCGACTGGTCCTCTGGAAAATTTTTGTACAGACAAAATTAAATATCATCCAGGACGATCGGGTCTCTGGAAAATTTTCGTCCAAACGAAAATAAATTATCGTTAGTGGCGATTGGTCCTCTGAAATATTTTCGTCCAAACGAAGTAAATAATTGTCCCAGACGATCGGGCCTCTGGAAAATTTTCGTCCAGACGAAAATATTCTCGTCCAAACGATTAACCGACTTAGAACAGTTTTCAGCAGTTTCTAGAACCGACCTTGTAATAACCGTTCGTACTGGATGAACCGAGTTCGTACAGGACGATCATCTGTACAAAGACATTTCGTACACATATTCAAATAGGGTTGTTTCAGATCATTTAAGTAAAATCGTCCAGGACGATCCATGATCGTACGGGACGATCCACTGCGTACAGAATTGAAAACTTGCAGTTTTTGGGCAGTTTTTCTTGTCTTTTATATAAAAGGTCAAAATTAGACTGCCACCCAATCTTTTTGTAATTTGATCTTCGTGACTCTTGAGAGAATAGCCAAGGAGAGAGTGGAAGAGAGCATTCAAAGGAGGATTCCTACCAGTGGAGCGAGAAGGCTTCACTTGGATTTCAAAGGTAAGAGTCTCTACTTGTGAATTTGGATTACTTCACTCTTTACCTTCTTCCTTCTAGATTTTTGTGAGAAGATCAGTCAAGGAGATTCGGTTCTCTACCGACACTTGAAGAGTGTGAACAGCCGATAGGTTCTCTGCCTACACTTGGAGAGTGTGAACAGCCATAGAGTTCTCTGCCCACACTAGGAGAGTGTAAAAGGACGACGGTTCTCTGCCAACACTGGAGATTGTGTAAAAGGACGACGGTTCTCTGCCAGCACTGGGGATTGTGTAAAAGGATGACGGTTCTCTACCGCGCTGGGTAGTGGTGAAAAGAGTGTGTTGTAAAGGCTTCTCCGCCTTTCTGTGGGTGCTAAAGGAGAGTCACTATTGGTTTTAGTGCAATACTCAGAGGGTGCCTCTGAGGAGTGGATGTAGGTCTGGTTATAGACTGAACCACTATAAATCTGGTGTCATTTACTTTATTGTTTTTATGTTTCCGCACTTTAAATTTTAGTTTTAACAACTCTGTGGTTGAAAAATATTTTTCTACAAACTTTAAAAGAAATTTTTATTTCGGTTCAACTTAATTTTCAAAAGAGGGTTTAAAATTTTTAAACTACCAATTCACCCCCCTCTTGGTAGCCGTGGGACATTTACTTAGGCTTAACAACCTAATTACTGTTCTCAACAGTGATGTTTATTTAAATTTTAATGAATTTGGGGCCGACATCTAAGACAGTTCCTAATTGGCCCCTTGACTTATGTAGGATGAAAAATGTCTAGAAATGTAATTAATATTTTAGACTCTTTTTAATTTGTATCTAATGCAATGCATGCTAATTGACTTGAATGCATAAAATGAATATGAAGCAGTTTAAAAATTAGGCTTAGAAAATAAGTTTTTTTCCTAGAGATTGCACAACTTCCCCTTGACAGAACTGCACCCTCATAGGTCAAGTGGTCTGCCAGAACCCGCAGGCAGGGAGGTGCCTAACAAGGAAGAGAAAATATTAATATGCTTATGCTGACTCTCGGCGGTCCCGAGCTTACTTCTTAGATCGTTAGAGTTACTATGTGAGCCTAAAAATTTTTATTTAAAAATTACAAGTAAAAGAATTTTAAGCGTACCCTTACGAAAAAATCTCTCCGATTCGAATCCAGGCTAAAACAAAACACGGCATGCAAGGGCCCTAAAAAAAGCTACTGCACAAACAATATAAACAATCAATTTAAATAATCCAAAAATATAATGTCCAATGTCCAATGTCCGTATTACACCCAGAATTTGCAGAAAAGTAAAGTGGCCGGGCACCACTGACAACAAACCCGGATTTTAATCCTAAGAATGACGCAAGTGATTTTTGAACTAGGATATACTGTTCCTTGAATCTTTATTTCTTCATCTTCTTTCTTCAATCTTCTCGTTCTATCTTTTCTTCTTCTACGAGCTTCTCGGGTCCGCCGGGTTCTGGATATTCAAATGAAAAAAAAAACTCATCCCTAAGAGGGGTATTTTCTTTTCTATTTGGATATTGAATCATCCTAATTTGGCTTTCCAAATAAAAGAGAATAATCCTTTAAGGTATATTCTCCTTTCTTTAGATTCCAAATTGGGTGTGATATCCCACTTTAAAAAAAAAATCACTTTCACATTTATTGACTCTTGATATATTATATTTACATTACATTTCATTTCACAGAAAGGGAAGAAAAATCTAGTCCACCTGCAGGGTTATCCTAAGCAATTTATAATAAAAATCATCCCACGTAATTATATATATATACAATTGAATTTAAATTATTAAGCCACACTTGGCCACACTTTTCTTCATTTGGGGGCCAAGCAGCGGAAGCACATGTTGCATTTATTTATTATTAATTAATTAGCCCCCTTTTTCTGCCCTGCACGAGTGTGGCAGCTGCAAAAAATCATATTAACAATCCAGATCGCTCCTAACCTATGGGTAATCTAATCGTTAATCAAATCACAACACAGAGTGCAGAAATTATAAATAAACAAACACACCAACATTTTACAACCAGCATGCAATAAAACTCGAGAAAAAGCCCGTCATAGTACAGTAAGGAAATAAACACCGGCCTAACCTAAAACTAGAGTCGGTTGTCCTAGCAAACAATTCTAAGTGTGTGTATTAGAAAGTGTGGTTTTGATATATCCTAAATCAATTATTGGCTAAAGTTTTCTAATCGATTGAATTCTAATTTAAAGATATTTACTAATTCTAAAGTGAGATGTTACTAGATTTTCTATGTTATAAGTTTCTATCCTAAAGTGTGCATGCATCCTAAGTCTAGATTTTCTAATACTCAGTCCTTAATTTTTTGTCCTTAAGTGTCACTACTGTTATATAGGATAAATTATTTTGTTATTACTAACCTTTAGGACTTTGCATGCATGTAAAGGTTTAAGGATCTAAAATAAAATAAAAGTAATCCTAATAAAATTGAAGTTGCTACAAGGACCTAAAAAGGAAGGGTTTACGCACACCACATCAAGGGGCCCCTAAAGGTTTTCTAAGTTTAGAAATACTTACAGTCACCGGGGGCTACGACCCCGTGGTTTCGCCCGTAGCACCTCTACTCGGTTGGATAGAGACGACTGACGCCTTTAGCTCCTTATCCTTTTGTTCCCTCGACCGGTACCATTCCTCACAGTTTATGCAAATAAAATAAAGAAACAAGGGAAAATAGGGATTAGAAAACACATTTAGTAATTAATAATAAAATAATTAAAATTTATTGAAAATAAAAGACGTACATTTCTTCGGGCTTGATTACCAGTTCTGTTGATTGCACTTTTGGAACCTTTATTTTGTATGAATATTGTATACCTTTCCAATATTTACTTCCACTCTTCTAAACTTATACAATTTTCACAAAATAAACACTTTACCTCTCACACTTATACATTTTTCCCATTCTTAAAATCATACTCTATAGTTTTCCTCAATAAAATACTTTTAAATACTTCAATATTCAATGCATTTATCAATACACAAATTTCACCTTTCAAATTATACACTTTCAACATTTACATACAATTCACTTCAACTCTCTATATACTCGACACATACATTTTGAGCACACTCAAGCTTCACTTTACTATTCAAAAGAGAAACCATATACTAAAACTCTCATTTAATCAAAACTTTTTCATTTTTTAATACAAACATATTTCACTTTTCAAATCAAACATCAATCACTTTCAACATACACTTCTCCTCTTAATGCCAACATCGTCACTTCTCAAAGCCCACACAAAATCGACTCTCAAAACATACACTCATCAAAGCGATTTACTCTTCACGCTTACACATGTCACCTTTTCCAAAATCACTCACATTTCACTTTTTACTTTTTGAAATTATACACTCTTCAAAATCACATATTTCTCTTTTCATCTTTCCAAATCATACAAATTTCACTTTTACCTTTCAAAGCCACAAAAAAGAAAATCACTTTTTAAACTATACACCCAATGTTTACTATTTAATATAAAAACACTATACTTTTCAAACCCTTAAACACTCCCTCTTTTCAATTCTCCATACATTTTACCTTCCAACACACAAGCATACAAATCATCTTTCAAGACATTCACTTTACACATTCCAAAAAAAAAACTTATACAATCATCTTTTGAAACATACGCTCCTCATTTTTAAGATACATATTTTTCACTTTTTAAATCACTCACAAATTCTACTCTTCAACATTCATGAATCTCAATCTCTCAAAATCCAATATTTTTTTATTTCTTAAAGAAATATACATATAACACTTACTGAACAAAAACCAATATAGTATCTTATGCATATTTTGAACAACAAGCTATACATTTGGAGTAATGAACCATATTAAACATTTCACTTCTTGTTCTCTCTTTTTTTGTTTTATAAAATAGAATATAGAATGACATTCAAAGCAATATGAGTTCAAAGGAAAGAAGTTCAACATTTTTTTATTATAAAAAAAAATGTAGATATTCATTCTCAATACTCCATTTTATTATTCCATAAAAGCAAATTTTAATGGCAAGATAACTTCAACATTACACCATACTAATTTTCAAATCTTAGAGAACAAAAGTATGAAATCATTACCTCCATATACTCTCAAAAAGATTTCTAGCATTTTCTATTAGTTTGATGAAGGAAATCAAATGAAATCTATACATTCCGATTCATGGGTTTCAACATTTATAATATGCATATATATACTCTACTTAACAAATCAAATCTTATGGGGAGTTATTTATGCTAAAAACAAAATTAAGAAAATTTGTCATAATTATATATTTTGCTTCCTGTACCAAAACATAGCATAAGAGACAAAAAACCATTATATTTCTTTTAAAGAATACATGCATTCTAACCAGGAACTTTCTACTATCATTTAGAACTGAAAATAAAAAATGGAAAGATAATCTAAAAATCTTCATATAATATTTCCGAATTTTAAAATCATAGCAAAAAGGCATCAACCACGTTTTCCAAATCTAAAATAAGAAAGAAATACTTATGTTTTATGCTTCAAGAAGAGAAAGGATAACTTACCGAGCTTATCAAGATCCATCTACCACAACACTTGCAACCACTATCTATTGTTCTTGGCCAAACAAATCACAACAGGAAGGAGACATAGATGAGACTAGGGCCGGCGGTGGCTAAGGCAAGGAATTGAAGATTCCGACAAAGGCTGCTGTAGGGAGGCTTGGACATGTCATGTATGAGAGGAGGGGCTTGGACATATCATGTATGAGAGGAGGGAGGCTTGGACATTTTTTTGGGTTGAGGGAGAGGGAGAGTGGGTGGTTATGGTTTGAGGGAGAGTGGGTGGTTATGGGTTGTTGTTGAACCCTTTGACCGTGGACCGTTCATTGGACATTTGAAGGCCTTAATGATTTCGGAATTCGGTGATCTTGGGCTCATTGGATTCTTCTCGTTGATCCGTTCGATTCAAGTATAAGCTCGTCAAAATCGGAGACCGTTTGGTAACTCAAATTGCGGTTTGAACCTTCCAACAGCAATTTGAGCCCTTGATTTGGACTCATTTGGGCTCGGATTGGGTTGATCTTGGTGTCGTTGGGTTTGTATTCCTGAGACGCTTAGTTCAACTATAAGTTTGCTGAAATCGGAGTTCGGATGGTCTCCAAATTAATTTTTTGAAGTTTCCAAACTTGATTTTGCATTGAGATTCGTGCCCGATTAAGATAATTTTTGACGACGTATCAATTACTATTATATATATACTTGTGACGAGTCAAAAAGGGTTAATCAGAGCCATTGAAATTGAATTCAATTTGAGTTAATTTGATTTGATTTTGATTTGATTGGTGAGTTGTTTTAAGCCCAATGATATATAAATCTGAACGAAAATGAATTAGATTGAGTCGATTGACCTCGACGAATTATAAATAAAGCTTGATTTGAGTTCACTTGCAGTTGAATTAAAATTGGATTGAAGTGATTTTGATTTGAATTGAGTGATAGGCTCGAGTCGATGCTATGTCAGTGGGTATCCAACTAAGGGAAATCCTGCGGGTGCGACATCTACACTAGGTTAGGAGGACCTAGGTGCTAGAATTGAATCTGGAGAAATTGACCTCGAATAATGAGGTCAACAGATGTCAGCCAATTGATTTTTAGTTATCACATGGTGAAACTCAATGTCCCCTTCGGTCACATGGTCCTAATAAAGTGATGCATTATGTCAATATGTTTGTTCCCTGAATATTGGATTGGATTCTTATTTTTTTTTTTTTTTGGATAGGATATTTAGAGATACAAATTGCACTAGTGCTGTCATAAAGAATTAAAATTTTGCCTATAGGTAATCATAAATCCAAAATTTATTGCTTCAACTAAAGGACTTGGGCCACATAACTTCCTAAGGTAATGCACTCAGCTTCAGTAGTGAAAAGTGCAATAGAGTTTTGTTTTTTACTAGACTAAGAGACTAAAGACTATCCTATAAATTTGGAAGTTTCATAAGTGCTATTTCTATCCACCCTACATTCTGCAAAATCAAAATTAGAATATCAAATAATTTCAAAAGAAGTGTTGTGCCTAGGATACTAGATTCCTAAGTTTTGGGTCTCCAAAAGATATCTAAGAATTCTTTTTAACTGCATTTATGTGGCATTCTTTAGGACAAGTTTGAAATCTAACCCAAAGATAAACAATAAATATTATATTAGGTTGGCTAGTAGTCCGAAAAAGTAAAGATCCAATCATCCCTCTATACTTCTTTTGATCAACAAATTTTCCAATTTAGTCCTTATCCATCTTTTTTTTTTTTTTGAATAATGCAAATTTGCATAAAAATAAAAGAAGGAACCTTGATACAAGCTAATGAGAGGAACCCAATCTATCACATTCTTCCTTTACTAAATGAACAAAGGAAGAAGGAAGGTTGCTCTCATAGAACAAGTCCCAAGAAAATCATAAGATAAAGCTAAGTTAGCACAGTAATCCGCTAACTTATTACATTTGTAATTAACACATTGAAAGATAACATTATTGTTATTTCTAAAAAAAGGATAACTCTTCAATTTCCATGTCCCACCCTTTCTTCTTCAGTTTGTTGTACATGTTTTGATGAAGATTGAGAACATTCTTATTGTCACCTTCCATAATAATGCCTTTTACTCTTGTAGCCTCCCTTGCAACACCTCTTTGAGAACTGAAAATGCTGAAAGCTCCAATTGAGCAATGTCCCAATGAACTTTCCCCAAACCAAATGCTAAAATAAACCTTATTTTGCTATCCATCACAATGCCACCAATGCATGCTTCATAATTGTCTTTAAGTGAACCTTCAAGGGTTATCTTAACCCAGTCGGGTGGAGGAGGTTTCCATTTGTCAAAGAACAATCCAAAGACTGATTAGCAACCTAGTGATCCGACCGAATTAAAGACTGATTACCTGAGCTAACAAAATCGAGTACAAAAACTACAATCATCACATTGCTTTCCTAAGATTTTCTATACTTCACCCTATTTTTGTTATTCCAAACAAACAATAATAATGTAAAATATATTTTAATCACCATCAAATTAGAATCCATTAGCCTAATCAGACAAATTCAACAATCCTTCAAATCTCTAAATTATGGTAAATGGAACCCCCAGCTTCTAAGTACCTCCATCACCTTCAATAGCTTAAACATTTGGTTGTAACATGGTTAACATCTTCTACTTAACCACATTCTAATTGACATAAAAGAGAATTAGTTAATCTTCTCCTGTACAAAAATGCTTCTGTTGGAATAACATCCATATACATTCTCTAGATAAAAACTTCCACTCGTGCATTCAAATTCAACTTATATATCCATGAAACCTGAACTTCATCTTTCATATCTTTGCTTAGCCCCAAAGTATGTGAAATAAACTTCACAGCTTCGGTGTGAAACAAAGGAAGGAATTGTTTAACCTTTAGAATATATTTAAATACATTCATAATATATTAATATTTAAATTATACCTTAAACCTCCACTTAAGCCTTAATAAATTCAGAATCTTAAACAACTCTAACTAACTGCCTAACTTAGAATCTACCCCAGCCACACGACCTTCTACACACACTTTAGATGGTTTGCGGGGACAACTGACTCTAGATCTAGGTTAGGACGGTGCTTACATTTCTATTGTGTGCTAGAGTTTTCAAGATTTTATTGCATGTTGTGGATGAAATTTCCTACTGTATTTGCATACTTTTACTACACTCTATGGATTACTGATATGTTTGGCAACTAGATTACCCTTAGAATAGGAATGATCTGGATGTTCATTGAGTTTTCTGTTGGTGGCCATGCTCATGCAGGGTAATAAAAGGAGGGCTAAATAAAAATAAATTATAAATATACTTGCACAAGTGCTTCAGCTACTAAGCCCCCAAATAATAAAAAGAGCATGACCAATATGTTTATTTATTTTTTTTGTAACACACACATATATATATATATATATATATATATATATATATATATATATATATATATATATATATATATATATATATATATATATATATATATATATATATATATATATATATATATATATATATATATATATATATGTATGCTTGGGAATGTTTTTTATTTATTAAATGCTTATGATAACCCTGCAGAATGTTGAGATTCGTTCACAATGAATTAGGTTGTTAAACCTAAGCTTATGTCCCAATGGCTAACCAGGAGGGGGGGGGGGGAGGTGAATTGGTAATTAAAAAAAAAATTGAACCCTCTTTTTAAACTTTGGAAATTAAAACTTAATTGTTAGTGAATTTTTTAGAAAAAGATTTTTCAACCACAAGTTGTAAATGATAAACAAAATAAAAAGCAGAAAAGTAAAGAACGCCAGATTTATAGTGGTTCGATCAAAACCAGACCTACATCCACTTCCTGGAGGCACCCTCCAAGTATTGCACTAATACCACTAGTGACTCTCCTTTTGCACCCATAGCAAGGCGAAGAAGCCTTTACAAAACTCATTTCACCACTACCCGGTGCGGCAGAGAACCGTCGTCCTTTTACACTATCTTCAGTGCTAGCAGAGAACCGTTCATCCTTTCACACTCTCCTAGTGTGGGTAGAGAACCCTTCATCCTTTCACACTCTTCTAGTGTGGGCAGAAAACCCTTCATCCTTTTATACTCTCCTAGTGTGGGCAAAGAACCCTTCTTGGGCAAAGAACCCTTTATCCTTTCACACTCTCCTAGTGTGGGAAGAGAACCTACGGCTATGCATACTCTCCAAGTGTCGGTAGAGAACTGGATCCCCTTGACATATCTTCTCACAAGAATTCTAGAAGGAAGAAAGAAAAGAGTGAAGTAATCCCAAATCACAAGTACATATTCTTACCTTTAAACACCAAGCGAAGCCTTCACACTCCAGTGATAAGAATCCTCCTTTGAATGCACTCTCACACTCTCGCCTTGACTCTTCTTTCAATGGGCATGAAGATCAATGAGCAAAATGATTGGGTGTTAGTAAAAATTGGACCTTATATTGGAGAGGTAAGAAAAATCATCCAAAACTGTAAATATTCAAGTCAACACGAAATGGATCGTCCCGTACGATCGTAGATTATTCTGGACGATTTTACTTAAAGTGTCGAAAATGAACCTTATGTATATTGGTAAGAACTATGTTTGTACACGATCATCATCCCATACGAACTAGGTTCATCCGGTATGATCGGTTGCACCATAGGTTAGTTCCCAAATAACTGCAGGACGTAACCAACTTTGGTAAGTCGGTGCACATCATCCTGTGACGAACAGAACTTTGTTCAGACAAAGTTTTTAAAGAGATCAACTCGTCCTGGCTTGAAAATGAAGTTCATCTGAACAAAAATTTTACAGAGAAGAATTCATCCTGGGACGATTTGGATTTCGTCTGGATGAAATTTTTACAGGGCCCAAGTCATCCTGGCACGATTATAGATTTCATCTGAATGAAATTTTTATAGAGAAGAATTTATCCTAGGATGATTTGGATTTCGTCTAGACAAAATTTTTACAAAGCCCAAGTCGTCGTGGCACGATTATAAATTTTGTTTGAACAAAATTTTTACAGATCCTAACTCGTCCTGGGACGAAAATAATTTCATCCTAGACGATCAGGACTTAGAAAAATGTCCTCCAACTCCTGTTAGTTCCATTGCTCTTACAAGGAGATAACTGACTTGATCGTCCCGTATGATCTAGGTTTATCCCGTACGATCAGTACAAATTTTGTAAAAAATCTTTAAGTCTGTGTGTGTGTGTGTGTGTGTGTTTATTCACTCAATTACAATCACTACCTCTCAATTCAAAGAATAATTTAAAGCTTCAATTTCAAAAGGATTGTATGCTGAATTTGATTTGAAGTCTTCATACTTTGGAGTTCGATTTTCTTGAAATATTAGTACACACAAGAACAAAAATAAATATTCTAAAAAGTTTTAGGAGATAACTACACATAAAATAATAATATTTGAAATCATCAAAACTATATAAGTTGCAAGAATGTAAAACATACTAATAGCAACTCTCTTAACAATCTCCCCCTTTTTGATGATGGCAAAACAATTATTGTTTGTAGGATTGCAAATTCTAAGAATCTCCTAAACTCCCCCTGAATTGATGAATGTATGAAAATAAGGAGGCATTAATTCAAAAATTATTTTTGTTTTTCCAAAATTTTATATAAAACAAAATAACAACATAAGCACAAAAACCAAATAAATAAATACTAACACAAGATACAAGACTCACAAGACACAATTCAACAAACAATTTATCCCCTTTTTTGACAACAGCTAAAAGTGAAGAAGAAAAAAAAACCTGAAATTTAAGCAGAGATATGAAAATATTTTGATAATATAATCTTAACAGTGATTGAAATAAGTTAAGCAAATAAAATTAAAATATTAGGCAAATCATAGAAATTCATATAATTTAAGAAGTGATATAACATAGATAATAAAAAGAATTTATCAAAGAACTGAGTCAGTTTAGACACTAAGATAGAGAAAATCATTGCAATAAGGATGAATAAAAAAATTGTATATTTCAAATTTCAATATCAATTATAAATGAACATAAGATCAATTTGAATTAAGAGATTAAAAGAGTTTGGAAAGAAATAATTACCACATGTGGCGCTTTGCGCATCTTTTTCATAGTTATGGCACATTTTTGTGCATCATTTTTACTTTGGGCTTATTTTGTGCCTCTTTTTCACATTGCGAATCTTTGCGCATTCCTTTTGATTTTTTAATATACTTTTACCCATTTTACAAGAGTAATTTTATTCTTTCCAAAAAAAATAATCTAAAATTTCAAATCTTTCTAAGTGCATAAATAATGATTGATAAGTGACATATAAAATAAGAAAACATCTTAATTGCAATAATAATATTAACAATAATACAGTCTAAAGAAGAGACACGAAATTGAAAATCTTAATAATATCAAGTTATAAGCTAAACTTAAACTTAGAATAATTAGATTTTCTAATGAATTTAATTTTTTTTGCAATTCAGGTTATAGCAAGATTAAGATTAAAAATCTGATGATTTACACAAAGTCTAACAAACATTTTAAAAGTAAATTCAAATCAAAACGTAAGAACTTATATTGATATCATTTTAAATATTACAAGGATTCATCAAGATATCAATACAACAACTAAAACAAAGAAGAAATACATCAAACTACTAAAAGCAAATAATAACTAACACCTAAACAAAAATAATACAAACACAAAACATCAAGTGCAACAATCACTCAGACGGTCCCTAATCTGGAGGAGGAGGAGGAGGAGCAGTACCAAAGAGATTAAAGTATGTATTCAACATAAGTACAATGGTACTAATATCATTCATTTATCCCCTCAAATAACCCATGTCATGTTGATATTGAGCATCTTGATGTTGAAGATGAATCTCAATTTGATCAAAGCGTTAATCAAAATGAGTCTCAAGCTGATCAAATATTTAAACCAAATTCTGATAATTTGATTCATTTGCTGGAGCAGGTGCATCTTTAGGCTCTTCTTCTGTATCACTGATGGCATGTGCTTTATCTAAGTCTTCCTTAAAGATCGCTCTAAATGATCCATCATTGTAATAAAGCAGTTCTTCATATTCTTGATCAGGATGAACTAAGTTGTATTTCTTCTCCAGAACATAGGTAACTAAGTGTCCTAAGGCAATATTCCTTTTTCTTTTCTATTCTGCATGGCCAATTTTAGAAAGCCCATAAAGATAGTCAAGAATAAGTTGGGCTTCATCTATAGGCTTATTTGACATGATTAAAAAGTCACCATAGAGAGAAGGGGGGTAATATTGACTCTATCTCCAGCTTTTGGAATGATTGAAGTTCTAGGAACGTGCTGGATGATGCGTGCATTCCAGACAAGACCGGATACCTTAGCCACATGCTTAGTTAAACCATTTCCTCTAATCACCCTATTGATTTCATACCATTTATATGTATCATTGGTGATTAAGGTATGAGCTCTACTCCCCTCAGTCCTTAAATTTAGAAAAGCACCTAAGCCATATTTAGTGATTTCAACTTTTTGTTTGAAAACAAAGGAGCAAATCACAAAGTGGTCAGAATTGAAGGACATATTGGCTAGAAAGTAGTGAAAGGTTTCTTTGTTATAGAGGTGGACCAGAGTAAGAATAAAGTGAAACTGAGTCGAAGCAAATAAAGGCATTTCCTGAAAGGTAATATCTTATTGAATTAAAATTCGAGAAGGAATTATTTTGGCAAAAGCAAATCTAGGAAAAGAATCCTCATTTACTTTGGACAGATAATTTTTGGACGAATTCCTATATGGCTTCTTCGCTAAAACTTATTGACGCTTACTTAAACTGGCCATTTGAAAATAATCTAGAGTAAGAAAGGAGTTGAAAGTGATGTTTAGAGAGTGACAATTGATCTAAAATGCCTGCCTATATATTGAAAATGACATGTTCGTATTAGACAAAATTTTTTTGTCCTGTACAATATTTTTGTTCGTCCCGTACAAAAATATTTAGTACAGACGATCCAATATGACAAGAATGAAATGACTTTTCATAATCAAAGCGACTTACGAAGCATCCTTTTGTATAGACTTTTGACCAGTCTGATCGTATAAATGAACACGTGTTCATCCCGGGACGATCAGAACTTATATCATTTTAATGGCAGCTAAAACCGTCCACTACATCAAACTGATATGTGTTCGTCCAAACAAACCAAAGGTTCGTACAGACGAAGTTTATATTAAAAAATACCTTATCCATTCAACTGCTTCATTCATTCGTCCCGTCATTTGAAAAATATTTCGTCCCGGACGATCGTGATGATCGTACAGATGAAGTACATTAAAAACTGCACTCAAACGGTTCAAAATACGACAGTTTGTCTCACTACACAAATCGTCCCGTACGAAAATATTTCGTCCCGGACGATGATGGCTGAAAAAAAAAAATTTTGCACTCAAACAAAAACCATAATTCAAAAACAAAACAAAACAAAATAAATACCAAAAACAATGAAGAAGCACAGACTCTAAAAGAAAAAATCACACAAACAAAATCATAAACACATAAAAATATTTAATTAATAAACAAACATCAATATTGCAAGAACATTTTTATTTAAACATTTAAATCAATCACACCAAGCCTTGTTCTTAATGCACTGAAAATATCAAAGGCTAAAGGTTTTGTAAAAATGTCTGTAAGTTGATTTTCAGTTGTAATATGAATGAGTTCAATTTCTCTCTTGGATACATGATCCCTTATGAAATGATGCCTTATGTCTATGTGTTTGGTTCTTGAATGTTGAATAGGATTTTTTGAAATGCAAATAGCACTAGTGTTATCACAATAAATTGGTATAGTGCCTATAGTTAATCCTAAATCAAACAAGTGTTGTTTGAACTAAAGTACTTATGTCACGCAACTTCCTAATGCAATATATTCAGCTTCTGCAGTAGATAGGGCTACTGAATTTTATTTTCTACTAGATCATGAAACTAATAAATTTCCAATGAGCTGACATATTCCATAAGTGCTTTTTGTATCCACCCTACAACCTGCAAAGTCAGAATCGTAAGAGCTAAAATTAGGATACCAAATTCCTAAGTTCTGAGGTCCTAACAGATATCTCAAAATCCTTTTCACTTCTGTTAAATGTGATTCTTTTAGATCTGATTGAAATCTAGCACATAAGTAAACACTAAACGTGATATAGGGCCAGCTAGCAGTCAAATAAAGTAAAGATCTAATTATTCTTCTAAATTTCTTTTGATCAACAGATTTTCCCTTAGGGTCCTTATCTAACAGAACTGAGGAACTCATTGGAGTACTAACAGGTTTAGCATTGTCTATTTCATACTTTTTGAGGATGTCCTTAACATATTTTGACTGACTTAAAAATGTACCTTCCTCAATTTACTTAATGCTAAGCCTAGAAAGTAACCTAAGTCTCCCATTAGACTCATCTCAAATTCACTACTTATTGTTTTAGAAAAATCATCACAAAGATTTTTATTTGAAGATCCAAAAATGATATCATCCACATAAATTTGAACAATGAGTATATCTTTTCCACATCTCTTCAAAAAGGGAGTTGTATCCACACTTTCTTTTTCAAATGATCTTTCAAGTAGGAAGGTGCTCTACCTCTTATACCAAGCTCTAGGTGCTTGTTTTAATCCATATAATACCTTTTTCAGCTTGAAAACATAATTTGGTATTTAGAATTTTCAAAACCTAGAGGTTGTTCTACAAAAATATCCTATTCAATTACCCCATTTAAAAAGGCACTTTTCACATCCATTTGAAAAAATTTTAAACCTCTAAAATAGGCAAAGGCTAGCAAAATCCTAATTTCTTCAAGTCTAGCTACAGGGGCAAAAGTCTCCTCAAAATCAATCCCTTTAATCAGATTATACCCCTTAGCAACTAATCTAGCCTTCTAAAGATAACTCCTGAGTCATTAATTTTATTTTTGAATACCCACTTAGTTCTAACTACAATTTGATCTTTTGGCCTTGTAGTTAATTCCCAAACTTTATTTCTTACAAATTAATTCAACTCTTCTTGCATGGCCATAATCCAAAATTCATCAGAAAGTGCATAATCAATATTAGTAGGTTCTATAATTGAAATGAAGGCTAAATGATTGACTTCCTTATTTAATCCACGCCTAGTCCTTACACCCTCACTTGGTTCACCTATAATCAATTCCCTTGGGTGATTTTTAGAAAATCTCAAATCTCTGGGAAAAGGGTTTTCTATCTCTAAATTTTCTTTCACATTTTCTTCCACATTTTCTTCCAAATTCAATTTATCAATTTTTTTGGAGTTGATCTCAATTTCATCTTCTACAACATTTGGCTCTTCCATATTTTCAAATTCATCAAATACAACATGTGTTGTCTCCTCAATTACCAAAGTTCTTCTAATGAATTCTCTATAAGATTTTCCAGCACTTGAGTATCCAACAAAAATTCCTTCATCTAATTTTGGATCAAATTTTCCTAAGGAAGATTTTTCATTATTATGAATGAACACCTTGCAACCAAAAACATGAAAATGCGCAAATTTGGTGTTCTCCCTTTTAGTAACTCATAGGGTATTTTATTTAATTTAAATCTTACATTCATCCTATTCAAAACATAACATGCTGTGCTAACCGCCTCAGCCAAAAAAAATTTAGGAAGATAGTATTCTGCCAACATTGCTATGGCGGCTTCTATTAATGTTCTGTTTTCCATTCGACTACCTCATTCTGCTGAGGGGTTCTAGGTGCAGAAAAGTTGTGATCAATTTCTTTTTCCTTACAAAATTTCTCAAATCTCTCATTTTTCAAATTCTACTCCATGATCACTTTGAATTAAAATAATTTTACACCCTAATTTCTTTTGAATCCAAGTCAAAAAATTTCTAAATTCTTCAAATGATTCACTTTTATGAAATAGAAATCTAACCCATGTGAATCTTGAATAATCATATACAATCACAAATCCGTATATCTTTCTTCCTAGACTCACAGTTTCAAATGGTCCAAAAAGATCCATATGCAAAATTTCTAATGGTTTACTAGTTCTAAGATCCTTATTGGACTGAAAAGAGGACTTCACCTGCTTTCCTAATTGACATGCATCACAAAAGTGGTCCTTAGTAAAGTCTAATTTTGGTATACCTCTCACTAAATTCTTTTGGGTAATCCTCCTAAGGTTTTTCATGCTAGAAAGATAAAGCCTCCTATGCCAAAGCCATGACTCATCAGATACAGTTTTCAAATAAAAAGTAGTAGGAGATTGAATGCAATTTAAATCTAGCATATAAACATTGTTTACCATTTTTCCATTCAAATATTTTTACCATTTAGACTTAATATGCTGCTAGTAGGAAAAAATTTTACACTATAACCCTTATCACATAGCTGGCTTATACTTAACAAATTATGCTTTAAGCCTTCAACCAATAACACATTGTCTATAAAAAAATTCTTTAGATTTCCAATCATAATTGATCCAACCATCTTCTTTGTTGTATTATCTCCAAGGGTAACCTTGCCTCCACTCCTAGCTTCCAGCATTATGAATTTAGCAGTATCTCCAGTCATGTGCTTTGAACATCCATTGTCCAGGTACCATATGCTCTCATGAGGTCTTGTATGAGAGAGACCCTACAAAATTATCAAACGTTAGACCTGGGAACCCAAACAAGTTTGGGTTTGCCTTTTGACAATTTATAATCAGATGAATATATGATATGTCTAGGTTTATGCATCTTAGATCTCCACACAAAATTAGTTTTATCTTCAAAGAACAGGTGTGAGATATATGTCCAAGCAATCCACAATTATTACATTTGACATTAGGAAATGGATTCCTAAGTCTTCTATCAATTATCTGTCTATTTAGGAATTGCATAAATTTAGGATACAAAATAGGATTAGTAAAATCTTCTAGTCTGGGGGTATCCTATTATCCTCGAGAGCTTTTATCGTTAATTTGTAAAATGAAATCATATCTTCCAAAATTTGATTTAAATAATTGATTTTATATATTTTGCTCTCTGATTCATCCTTAAAGTTCTTAAAATCGTTCTCGAGTTCTGCATAGGATGATTTTAAATTTACATGATTTTTATTCAAGTCATCAAAGTCATCAAGTAATTTAATGTGGTTATTATCAATCAAAACATGATCTTTCCTAATAATTTCATGTTCCTTTTTAAGCTCTTTCAATTCTAAACTAAGGCTAGCATACATTTTCTTCATTTTCCTATATAATTCATGCATGTGTTCAGAAACTTCAAAAAGTTTGTCATAAGTTAAGTCACATGCCTCTTCTTGATCTGACTGATCAAGATTGTCAGTCATTAAGCATAGATTAGTGACCTCCTCTTCCTTTTCTATTTCTGATGAGTCCGAAGCTGAGTCCGCCCAAAAGGCTCATTGGAACTTCTTCTTTCTCTTCTTCACAATTGGTTTCTCCTCTACCTTCTTCTTGCTAGGATTGGCTTTGAGTTTTGGGCAATCCGTCTTTATATGTCCATATTTCTTACACTCATAGCAAATAATTTCATTCGAAACCTTGGCATTTCTATTGAAATTGCTTTTATTCCACTACCGGTGTCTCTTCTGCTTCCTCTTTAGAAAGCTTCTAAATTTTCTAGTCATCAATGTAATGTCGTCTTCATCCTCAAGTTATGAGTGTTCACTCTTAGACTCTTCCACATTCAGTGCTATGTTTTTCTCCCTTCGTGGTTTACCTACATCAACCTTTCTTTGGCTAACTCCTTGCTCGTAAGCAATAAGCGAACCAAGAAGATTGTCAATAGAGTAAATGTTTAAATCCTTAGACTCTGTAATTATAGCAATTTTAGCATCATATACAGTAGGTAAGCAATGAAGAATCTTATTAACCATTTCAGTATTTATTAACTCCCTACCCAATGCATGTAAAGAGGTGACTATTTGTGTGAATCTTGTGTACATATCAGAAATAGATTCATTTGATTTCATGCGAAACAGTTCATAATCATGCAACAAGATATTAAGTTTAGATTTCTTAACCTCATTAGTCCCCTCTTATGTTATACAAAGTCTATCCCATATTTTCTTTCCACTTTTGCAAGTGGAAACCCGCATGTAGTCTTCCGATTTTAAAGCACAAAAGAAAATATTCAAGCATTTGGTGTTTAGTTATGCTAAGTCACATTCTTCTACTCACTAGTTATAAAAAGGTGTTTCAACTCAAACTCCATCAACTAATCTAGTTGGTTTTGTATATCCTTCCTGAACTAAGATCCACATACAAAAATCAAGTGACTGTAAGAAAGTAGACATACGTGTTTTCCAAAAATTAAAAGGTATATTGTCAAACAGTGGAGGTCTAGAAATAGAGTAACCCTTAGGTGTGTTTCAGTTTCCAAATTTAGCCATCTACGTTAATAAAAAAGTAGTCTAAACTTATGATTTTGAAATAAAGCTCTGATACCACTTATTGAGATTCGTTCACAATGAATTAGGTTGTTAAACCTAAGCTTATACCCCAATGGCTAACTAAGAGGGGGGGGGGGGGGGGTGAATTAGTAGTTAAAAAAAAATTGAATCCTCTTTTTAAACTTTGGAAATTAAAACTTAATTATTAGTGAATTTTTTAGAAAAAGATTTTTCAACCACAAGTTGTAAATGATAAACAAAATAAAATGCGGAAAAGTAAAGAACACAAAATTTATAGTGGTTCGGTCAAAATCAGACCTATATCCACTCCCCGGAGGTGCCCTCCAAGTATTGCACTAATACCACTAGTGACTCTCCTTTAGCACCCGCAGCAAGGCAGAGAAGCCATTACAAAACTCTTTTCACCACTACACGGTGCGGCAGAGAACCATCGTCCTTTTACACTATCCCTAGTGCTGACAGAGAACCGTTTGTCCTTTCACACTCTCCTAGTATGGGCAGAGAATCCTTCATCCTTTCACACTCTCCTAGTGTGGGCAAAGAACCTTTCATCCTTTTACACTCTCTTAGTGGGGATAGAGAACCCTTTGTCCTTTCACTCTCTCCTAGTGTGGGCAGAGAATCAACGACTATTCACACTCTCCAAGTGTCAGTAGAAAACCGGATCTTTTTTGATAGATCTTCTCACAAGAATTGTAGAAGGAAGAAAGAAAATAGTGAAATAATCCCAAATCACAAGTAGAGATTCTTACCTTTGAACACCAAGCAAAGCCTTCATGCTCGTGTGATAGGAATCCTCCTTTAAATGCACTCTAACACTCTCTCCTTGACTCTTCTTTCAATTGGCATGAAGATCAATGAGCTAAAAGATTAGGTGGTAGTAAAAATTAGACCTTATATAGGAGAGACAAGAAAAACCATCCAAAACTGCAAATATACAAGTCAACACGAAATGGATCATCCCGTACGATCGTAGATCGTCCTGGATGATTTTACTTAAAGTGTTTAAAATGAACCTTATGTATATTTTTTATGAACTATGTTTGTACACGATCATCGTCCCGTACAAACTAGGTTCGTCCGGTATGATCGGTTATACCATAGGTCGGTCCCCAAATAATTGCAAGACGTAACCAACTTTGGTAAGTCGGTTCACATCGTCCTGGGACGAACAGGACTTCATCCGGACAAAATTTTTTCAGAGATCAACTCGTCCTTGTACGATAATGAACTTCGTCTGAATGAAATTTTTACTGAGAAAAATTCATCCTAGGATGATTTTCATTTCGTCTGGACGAAATTTTTACAGAGCCCAAGTCGTCCTGGCACGATTATAGATTTTGTATGAACAAATTTTTTACAGAGAATAATTTGTCCTGGTACAATTTGGATTTCGTCTGGACGAAATTTTTATAGAGCCCAAGTTGTCCTGGCACAATTATAGATTTCGTCTGAACGAAATTTTTACAAAGCCTAAATCATCCTGGGATGAAAATAATTTCATCCTGGACGATCAGGACTTAGAAAATATTCCTCCAACTCCTATTCGTTACATTGCTCTTACGAGGAGATAACTAACCTGATCGTCCCATATGAACTAGGTTCGTCCTATACGATCAGTAAAAATTTTGTAAGATCTCCTTAAGTGTGTGTGTGTGTGTGTGTGTGTGTGTGTTTCACTCAATTACAATCTTTCCCTCTCAATTCAAAGAATAATTTAAAGCTTTAATTTCCAAAGGATTGTATGCTGAATTGGATTTGAAGTCTTCATAGTTTAGAGTTCAATTTTTCTGAAATGTTAATACACACAAGTGCAAAAACAAATCTTCTAAAAAGTGTTAGGAGATAGCTACACATAAAACAATAATATTTGGAATCATCAAAACTATATAAGTTGCAAGAATATAAAACATGCTAATAGCAACTCTTAATAATCTCCCCCTTTTTGATGATGGCAAAACAATTATTAATTGTAGGACTGCAAATTCTAAGAATCTCCTAAACTCTCCCTGAATTGATGAATGCATGAAAATAAGGAGGCATTGATTCAAAAATTATTTTTGTTTTTCAAGTCAGGGTAAGTCCAGATTCTGCACTGCATTAGTTAGGTTTGGACAACTGTGGTCTAGTGTCCAAATTTAGTTTTAGGATCCAAGGCAAATCTTTGATTATAAGACCCGAACTTTCGAGAATACAATCCCAAATTTCTAATAAAGTATTCAGCTCAAACTAAATTTTCTTCCGATCCAAAACATAAAGCCCAACATTTAGATTAAGTTGGGACACTTCTGAATGGTTCCAGAATCTCAAAGTGTCCCTTACTTTTCTTCCCTTGACTCCATTAATAAGTGCTTAATTTTGATCCATTCACCTTTAAAGTTCCAAAATTCACTTCCTTTTATATAACTCTTACAAAATCCTTATCAAAATTTTGTCACAATTTTAATCGAGAGTTTTCATGGGAGACTCTCTCTCCCTACGATATAATTAACTATGAGGGCTTGCACTCGTAGGAGATTTAGAACCTGCATTGATTCTAAATTAGATTTTCAAAACTCATTTAATATTTCTTTTGGGAATTCTACTACACAACGATCTTCATCGTCATAATCTACAACTACAAAAAGTTGATATCATCTTCCCCCAATGAGATTTATCGTGTGTTAGCATCATTTTGAGTATGAAATTGATGATTCTTTCTCTCTTATTTATCCTGGCTCAATTTCAGATCAAGCATCATTTTGACCCTCTCAGGGTCATATGCAGTTCTCCTTTAAATCAAACTATGACAGATAAGAGAAAATTTATAATTTCGGATCTGAACCTAATAAGAGATTTTATCTCCATCTTTTGAGGTGGTATATCATCATTAATGGTCTGTTGAACTCCAAAATTAAAATTAAAATTTAGTTCCTAGTTTTCCATGAGAAATATACAAAGCTTAAATTAGTATTCTTTGAAAAAATTTAACAAATGACGATCGATATCGACGATCATTATCGTCATGCATGAATAATTACCAAATAGTGGTATACTCTCCCTTAGTAGATTTCATTTGGATGAAATTTTTACAAAGCCCAAGTTGTCTTGGCACAATTATAGATTTCGTCTGAACGAAATTTTTACAAAGCCTAACTTGTCCTTGGATGAAAATAATTTCATCCTGGACGATCAGGACTTAGAAATTATTCCTCCAACTCCTGTTCGTTCCACTGCTCTTATGAGGAGATAACTAACCTGATCGTCCCATACGAGCTAGGTTCGTCCCATACGATCAGTACAAATTTTGTAAGATCTCATTAAGTGTGTGTGTGTGTTTTTTTTATTCACTCAATTACAATCTCTCCCTCTCAATTCAAAGAATAATTTAAAGCTTCAATTTCCAAAGGATTGTATGCTGAATTTGATTTGAAGTCGTCATAGTTTGGAGTTCGATTTTCCTGAAATGTTAATACACACAAGAGCAAAAACAAATCTTCCAAAAAGTATTAGGAGATAGCTTCACATAAAACAATAATATTTGGAATCATCAAAACTATATAAGTTGCAAGAATATAAAATGTGCTAATAGGAACTCTTAACAATCTCCCCCTTTTTTATGATGGAAAAATAATTATTATTTGTAGGATTGCAAATTCTAAGAATCTCCTAAACTCCCCCTGAATTGATGAATGCATGAAAATAAGGAGGCATTGATTCAAAAATTATTTTTGTTTTTCAAGTAAGGGTAAGTCCAGATTCTGCACTGCATTAGTTAGGTTTGGACAACTGTGGTCTAGTGTCCAAATTTAGTTTTAGGATCCGAGGCAAATCTTTGATTATAAGACCCCAACTTCCGAGAATACAATCCCAAATTTCGAATAAAGTATTCAGCTCAAACTAAATTTTCTTCATATCCAAAACATAGAGCCCAACATTTAGATTAAGTTGGGACACTTCTGAATGGTTCCAGAATCTCAAAGTGTCCTTTACGTTTCTTCCCTTGACTCCATTAATAAGTGCTCAATTTTGATCCATTCACCTTTAAAGTTCCAAAATTCACTTCCTTTTATATAACTCTTACAAAATCCTTAACAAAATTTTGTCACAATTTTAATCGAGAGTTTTCATGGGAGACTCTCTCTCCCTACGATATAATTAACTACGAGGGCTTGCACTCGTAGGAGATTTAGAACCTGCATTGATTCCAAAATAGATTTTCAAAACTCATTTAATATTTATTTTGGGAATTCTACTACACAACGATCATCATCGTCATAATCTACAACTTCAAAAAGTTGATATCCTATTCCCCCAATGAGATTTATCATCTGTTAGCATCATTTTGAGTATGAAATTGATGATTCTTTCTCTCTTATTTATTGTGGCTCAATTTCAGATCAAGCATCATTTTGACCCTCTCAGGGTCATATGCAGTTCTCCTTTAAATCAAACTATGACAGATTAGAGAAAATTTATAATTTTGGATCTGAACCTAATAGGAGATTTTATCTCCATCTTTTGAGGTGGTATAACATCATTAATGGTCTGTTCGACTCCAAAATTAAAATTAAAATTTAGTTCTTAGTTTTCCAAGAGAAATATATAAATTTTAAATTAGTATTCTTTGAAAAAATTTAACAAATGACGATCGATATCGACGATCATTATCGTCATGCCCGAATAATTACCAAATAGTGGTATACTCTCCCTCAGTGGAGATACAACACTTATTCATAAGATTCTATGCATGAGATTAATGATAGCCTACTTAGAATTTTATGGTCAAAAATTGGATCAAACTCCATTTTGATCTTTCGAGGTTATATGTGGCTCTCTCTCTAATCTAATTAAGATATTAAAGGTAGGATTTGTAATCTTAGATTTAAAACCCATTCTGGAGGTTTATTTCCACTTCACGAAGTGGTACGACTCTCCCAATGGGATGTTTGGTCTCAAAATTTGAATCTCAAAGTCAATTTTAAATTTCCAAAGAAAACTAATATTTTTCAAAACTTGTTTTCAAAATTCTACCAATAAAAAAATGGCAAGTCCGGTGGCAGATAATCTCTCTCTCATTCTTTAATAGTGGCAAAGTTATGTTTCATCGGTAGTATTAAATGACTTTTCTTTTGTTGGTCACTCTACCCATTTCTCTCATGGGTGAGTGAAGCCAACACTAAGACAAAAGATTAAAGTTCATCAGGGATGTTAAACCCTCATGAACTTGCCAAAGGCTAACCAAGAGGGGGGGGGGGGGTGAATTGGAATTTTAAAAAAATCTTTCAATCAAAAATGCAAACCAAACTAAAATTCACCACAAAGAAATTTAAAGTGCGGAAATTAAATACGGAAAAGCATAGGTAAAGAACATGGAAATTTATAGTTGTTTGGTCAACTCAACCTACGTCCACTCCCCGGAGGCACCCTTCGGGTATAGCACTAAACTCAGTGACTCTCCTTTCACTCCAACAACAAGGCGGAGAAACCTTTACAAAACCTCCTTTCCATTGACACCTGTGAGGCAGAGAACCCAACTCCTTTTGATTCTGCCTGAAGTAGGAAGATAACCTTGATCAATTGCTGAATTGAACCTTTCTTAACCCTCTAAGGACAAGGGACTATGATCGTGGAAGACAATGTGGGTCAAAGATTGGACGAACCTTTGTGAAACCTCTCATAAACTCCCCCTCACAAGATCCTCTCTCTCTCTCCCTCTCCCTCTCTCTCCATCTCCTCTAGGCTCTCTTAGGTCAAGACAGCATCAAAAGATGTTCTAAAGTGTAGAACAAGTGCTCTTAAATAGAAGAGCTTTGTAATAGCTCAATAATTGCAACAAACTAATTTTATCATCCACGAAGATATAAATACCATCATGTACGATAAGTATAAATTAAGCTCAATCAGCTAGGACAATTTTGGGCAATTAGAAGGTTTTTATTCATATCGCCGAGGCTAATATAAAATTATTCTGTACGATTAGTACATATCGATGAATATCGTCCACATAATTGAACTTAATGGATATTTAGATGATGGAAAAATAGCTTGATTGTCCAGGCCAATCTCACGATCATCTCGGATGATTAGTTCAAATACATGAAAACTGTCCCGATCATCACCCTTCTTAGAAGCATTCTGATGTTGATCGTCCAAGAGAAACTAAGATTTTTTGAGCTGATCGTCCCGTCCGATCCTGAGATTATCCAAACGAATTGATTAAACAATCAAACATTAATTGCTTTCTTTAATCACTAGATTAATTTTGACATAACTATGTTACATCGTCTAGGATGATGTTCTGGACGACGTCCAAAAATAAATAATACCTAAATAGATTTTGCGGCTGATTCTTTCTTATTTGAACCTATTATCCCGACCGATACAAAGATCATCCAGGATGATGTACTTAATGATAGTTTCCTTAAAAAGGATACCCTAATTAGGGTTTCTATTTTTAGCTAATCGTCCAAGCCGATATTTGGATCATCTCAGAGGATGTGAGTAATAATAGAATACTATAAATCAAATAAAAAAATTCCCTGAAGTGTGTGTGTGCAAGGTTACTTAGTATTAGGAACCACATCATTTACAATAGAATCAAGAACGGGAAAAGTTTACAAACTGACCCAGACCTAGTCTACCCAATCTTGAGTTAGTTCGAATTATAGTCTGATCTTGTGGATCTGAAATGTTAGTATGAAAGGCAGTTGTAGAGAAATAGAAGTGTTTGCTATCATCAAAATCATATTCCCTGAAAACAAATTCGCAATAATCATCCCCTTTTAGATGATAACCTTTTAGATGATGGAAAATAATTAAACAGTTAAACCTAAATAAAATGAAAACAACTATAAACACTACTCCCCCTTTTGACATCACAAAAACGAAAGAGGAAAAAAACTAGAAAATAAAAAGAATGAAGGCAAAGTATTTTTTTATTTTTATTTTTTGGTTAAATCAAAGCTTGAATATGACGCAGTCTCTATGTGATTGATTTTAAAGATTTGTAAGACTAATGAGTTAAATATGTCAAAATCTAAAAAAATGGTAAATATCAGATCCTATTAACTCTTGCTCGGACTTCTCTCAGGGCAAAACCATCTTTTGAAATAAAAAGACCTAACTCAAAAAAAAAAGGATAACAAAAAGAGATCCGATCAAGACTTGATTTCAAAAAAAAAATCTTATAGAATAATGTATCAAAGTAATTTATCACAATCGTAAAATTCAAAATCAATCCTTTATATATCTCAAGTGATAATTGAATTCTTTTAAGATTTAAAAGTTTAAAAAGAGATGAGAACTTTCTTTTGGTGGGCTCATTTTATGCCTCTTATCAATTTGAATGACGCACTTTGCTCATCTTTTGATTTTTGATAAGCTTTGTGTATAATTTTCAATTTGGCGTCATTACACATCTTTTGTTTTGGCATCATTGGCCACTTTTTTTATTTTTGCAAGCTATATTCTTTTTCAGAACTTTTAAATATTCTAAGTTGTGAGTATATCTTCTAGATATTAGAGAATAAAAATTCACTTTCTAATATATGGTAGAACAAATTAGAAAACAGAATAAAAAATCATATGATAAATGTAAAGACAGGATAATAAGAAATCATGAAGTAATATAAAGACTTTAGTCATTATAAATATAAGCTAGATTACTGTAGCAAGGTAGGAAAGATCTCAATCGCAAAGTCAAGTTGTTAATTTGAGATAGACTTTTATTTAGAAAAAGAAAATTACGCCACTAAAATACGTTAGAGAAATAGACAAAATCAACAATGTTTTCTCCCTTTAACAGATTAAGAGTTATAAAACATTGACAACAAATTTTCAAAAAAAGCAAAAACTTGTTATAAAATATCATTTCAGCCGTAACCATAAAAGAAGAAAAACTTAAAAAGAGAAAGCAAACTAGTAAGCAAAGAGAAATAAAACAAAAAAGCAATAAAACAGAAGATTCAGAAATCAATAAACAATAAGTTTATGCATTTATGTCAATCACATCCAATCTGGTCCATAAGGTGCTGAAAGTATCAAAAGCAGTGGTTTAGTAAATATGTCGGCCAATTGATTCTCAATTGTCACATGGTGTAACTTAATATCTCCTTTGGTTACAAGGTCTCTAATAAAGTGATGTCTTATGTTAATGTGTTTGATCATTGAATGTTGGATAGGATTCTTAAAGATACATATAGCACTAGTGTTGACAAAAGGATTGAAATTATGCCTATATGTAATCCTAAATCTAGAATTTGATACTTTAACCAAAGGACTTGGGCCACTTAACTTCCTAAGACAATATACTCATCTTTAGCAGTGAAAAGTGCAACAGAATTTTGTTTTCTACTAGACTAGGAGACAAAAGACTGTCCTATGAATTGCCAAGTTCTAGATGTGCTCTTTCTATCCACCCTACATCCTACAAAATCGAAATCAGAATATCTAATTATCTCAAAGAAGTATTGTGCCTAGGTTACCAGATTCCTAAGTTTTGGATCCCCAAAAGATATATAAGAATTCTCTTAACTGCAGTCAGGTGAGATTCTTTAGGGTCAGCTTGAAATCATGCACAGAGACAAATACTAAACGTTATATGAGGTCGACTAGTTGTCAGGTAAAGTAAAGATCCAATCATCCCTCCATACTTTTTTTGATCAATAGATTTTCCACTTGTGTTCTTATCCTATTGATTATTAGAAATTATGGGAATATTTATTGGCTTGGCTTTATCCATTTCTTATTTCTTCAATATGTCCTTAATATACTATGATTGACTTATAAAGGTTCCATTATCCAACTATCTTATGTTAAATCCCAAAAAGTAGGACAAATCTCCCATCACACTCATCTCAAAATACTTACTCATTATTTTAGAAAAATCATTACATAGCTTTTTATCAGAAGATCCAAAAAGTATATCATAAACATAGATCTGAATAATGATTAACTCATCTCCTACTTTTCTCAAAAAAAGGGTGGTGTCAACACTACCCTTAACAAAATCCCTCATCGGTAAAAATGTGCTAAGCCTCTCATTTGAAGCTCTTGGTGCCTGTTTTAAGCCATATAAGGCCTCTTTTAATTTGAAAATAAGATTTAAAAATTGAGAACTCTCAAAACCTGGGGGTTGCTCTACAAACACATCCCCTTTTATTACCTCATTTAAAAAGGCACTCACAATATCCATTTGAAAAAGCTTAAATTCCTTATAACAAACAAAGGCTAATAACATTCTAATGTCTTCCAATCTACTTACAGGAGCAAAGGTTTCCTCAAAACCAATCCCTTATATTTGGATGTACCCCTTAGCCACCAATCTTGCCTTATTCCCAACAACCACACCAAAATCATTCATTTTATTCTTAAAGACCCATTTGGTTCCAACTATACTTTGTCCCTTTAGTATTTCTACAAGCTCCCAAACATTATTCCTAACAAATTGGTTTAACTCCTCTTACATGGCTAAGATCCAAAACTCTTCAGATAAGGCTTGGTTAATGTTGGTGGGTTCATTCATTGAGATAAAGGCAGAGTGGTTCACTTCTTTCCTAAGTCCATGCCTAGTCCTAACACCTTCAGAAGGATCTCCTAAGATCATTTCTTAAGGATGACTCGAAGAATATCTCCAATCTCTAGGCAAGGTGTGTGTAGGTTCAACCCTTTCCTCCAGATCTATATTTTCTACTCCTTGGGTAATCTCACATACTCCTTCAGTGTTTTGGGGCTCTACCATCTTCTATAAATTTTCAACTCCAGTGGTATTCTCTCCAACTTCATCTTCCTCCTAAATTCTAGACTTCTTAGGATCAGATTCGTCAAACACTACATGAGAAGTCTCCTCCACCACTAATGTCCTCTTATTAAATACCCTAAAGGATTTCCCCACACTTGAATATCCTAAAAACACTCCATCAAATTTTGGGTCAAATTTTTCTAAGTGTGACTTTCCATTATTATGAATGAAAACCTTACAACTAAAGATATAGAGGTGGGAAAGATTGGGTGTCCTGCCCTTAAAGATCTTATAGGGTGTCTTATCTAATTTGACTCTAACATTCACCCTATTCAACACATCAAATCCTCCAGTCAGTGGTTGCCGCTGACGAACTCCCAAACACCACCACCTCATATTTTGTCTAAGGCTTTAAACTTTTGATCCGAACGTTCTCAGCACTCGGAGCTTTCTAGGGGATTATATGTGGACAAACAACAAGCTCAATCATCCAAAAAATGATTCAATCATTCCAAAAATCAAGGTGAAAATCCTAAACCTAGCTTAGGAGACTTAGGTTAATTTAGCTTTTTATTAAGCACTTTTAAAATTATTCAACCACATCCCTATGAAATATGTTAATGTTCTTATCCTAGGTTTTAGATTTCAAGCAATATAATCGATCCAATCTTTCAAACGAGACATTTTTTGCATTTAGCACATTGATTCCGCTTTAGGCCCAAGCATACAAAATTTTGACCATTCATCTCATGATCAGTGGTCCAGATTTTGCTATTCGGTTGTTCGATTTGACTGCAGATCCAATCACGCGGTGTATTCCTCTGTTCAGCTCGATCAGAGTTGTTCGTTTAAAATGGCGGGTGATTGGACGACATCCGCTACGTGTATTCTTTTCACAATATCAAGGCAATTGATCCTTTAACCAATGGTTCAGATTGAACCGTGTCGTAGACTTTCTATACCGTAGGAGTTGCAGAGATATCGGTTGGTGTGATCTCTACGATCCACATCAAACCAAGCTCGGTCGGACGGCAGCCATAAGGTTAAGTGGGAAAGAGCATACCCTAACCCCCCCCCCCCCCATACCAATCATTGGCCCACCACCGTCCACGTTTTGACGGACGAATCCATGCCCGCTATGTGGCATTCTGTTGAAGCCGAGCTGCGAGTGGCTCTAAAATGATTTATAAATCTTTTTAAATATAAAAACATATATTTAAATATATAAAAATTAATTTTAAATAATAAATTTATATATTATATAATAAAATATTTATAAAATTAAATACATTAATTTAAATTTATGTTAATTTAAAAAATTAATTAAATTTTATATTATAATTTAGAACTATTTTAAAGTATTAATTATTAATTATTTTAAATTAAAAAAATTAATTAATTAAAATTTTGTTTTAAATAATAAAAAAAAAGTTAGGAGAATTAATCTTATTATTTAATCACAAATTAAGCATAATTTGATAAATATTTGTTTTTTAAATAATTATCTATTAATTAAATTTATAAGTATTTAACTAATATTTAATTAAAATTAAATTAAAAATATATATTAAATTTCAAAATTCATATGAAATTATTTTAAGTAACTTAAAATTCCATAAAAGGATTAAGATTTAATTTATTTTAATTTAAAAAATCATTTTAAATATTAATCTTTATTTTAATTAATTTAATATATTTAATTAACTTAAAAGTTCAACAATTCAAAATAAATTTAATTCAAATCATAAAAATACATGTAATAAATCAAAAGTTTTAGAAAATTAAGAATTTTAATTTAAAGTTATATTAAAAATTTAAGGTTTAATTTATTCAATTAATTTGAAATACTTGAACATTATAATATTTAATTAATATTATATTAAGTATTTTATAAAAATTTTTAAAATTAATAATTTATTTTCAAATTATTTTCAAAAATTAGAGGATCTCTCAAATCCTTAAAAAATTATTCTAACACACACACACACACACACACACACACACACACACACACACCACTTAGCTTTGGAACTCCTAGATTTAAGGACTTGAGGGCTATATTTGTGTATTTGCATATGTGGTGTACAAGGGTTAGCAACATTGACTTTATCCTATATAACTTAGTGCATCATTAAGGACAAAAATAAAGGACTTGTATAGAAAACTTAAAAATTTGTAATAATTAGGGTGCATGCTTTCTTCTCTTGAGATTTTGGACAAATAAACTTAGTAACATCACCCCTCTATAGAAATTAACTCACATTTTTAAGAGACCACTAAGCCTCCTAATTAATTTGTTTAGGATTAATTCTTTAATTAGCCTTATGAAAATTCTAATAAATCAAGATTAACTCCAAAAATACTCATAATACCTCTAATTAGCTATAATTGAACCCTTAATCAGTGAAAATTAGAACCCTTTAATTTAATATTATATTCAAACTTAATTTAATTTTAAGTTAAAATTAATGTTTAAACAATTTAATTAATTAAAAAAAATTAAAAATCCTAAAAATTCCTTAAACACTTTCTAAATTCTCCCTAGAATATTTCTGAACTTTGGAGGTGATTTCAAGGAGTTTGGGACTTGTTTGGGTTCAAATCATTAAATTGGCCCTTAATTAAAATAATTAAATAAATCCAATAAATACTTAAATTTTCAAAATTCATAACTAATTATGGAAAATTCCAAATCAATTAAATTTAATGACTACTAAATCAAAATAAAATATACTATTTTCTAAAAATATCAAACCTCAAAAATTTGGTCAAAGTCAAAAAGTCAATAATTTGGTCAAAACTTCTAAAATTCATAACTTTTAATAGAAAACTGCAAATTGAACGTGCTAATAATCTAACGACTCATGATAAGGTCTAATATTTATGTGAAATCTAAAATCTTCAAAATTCATTCTAATTTGAAAAGTCAACTTTTGACCCCATAGTAAATGCACTTTAGATAATTCAAAATTTTGATAATTATTTAAAATTCCAAAATTTTCTAAATTAATTATTAAAACATTCAACCAACCCCATAAAATCAGCCATTAATTAAGTTTTTTAAGATTAATCCATCTTTAATTTTAACCAACTAAATTAACTTAATCAACTTCGATTACTACTGGTAACACTAGCTTACAAGTCTATTAGCTTAGCCCCAAAGTATGTGAAATAAACTTCACAGCTTTGGTGTGAAACAAAGGAAGTAATTGTTTAACCTTTAAAATATTTTTAAATACATTCATAATATATTAATATTTAAATTATACCTTAAACCTCCACTTAAGCCTTAATAAATTTAGAATCTTAAAAAACTCTAACTAACTGCCTAACTTAGGATCTACCCCAGCCACACAACCTTCTACACACTCTTTAGATGGTTTGCGGGGACAACTGACTCTAGATCTAGGTTAGGCCGGTGCTTAAATTTCTATTGTGTGCTAGATTTTTCAAGATTTTATTGCATGTTGTGGATGAAATTGCCTACTGTATTTGCTTACTTTTACTACACTCTATGGATTATTGATATGTTTGGCAACTAGATTACCCTTAGGATAGGAATGATCTGGATGTTCGTTGAGTTTTTTATTGGTGGCCACGCTCATGCAAGGAAATAAAAAGAGGGCTAAATAAAAATAAATTATAAATATACTTGCACAAGTGCTTCAGCTACTAAGCCCCCAAATAATAAAAAGAGCATGACCAATATGTTTATTTATTTTTTTGTAATATATATATATATATATATATATATATGTACTTGGGAATGTTTTTTTATTTATTAAATGCTTAGGATAACCCTGCAGGATGTTGAGATTCGTTCACAATGAATTAGGTTGTTAAACCTAAGCTTATGTCCCAGTGGCTAACCAGGGGGGGGTGAATTGGTAATTAAAAAAAAATTTGAACCCTCTTTTTAAACTTTGGAAATTAAAACTTAATTGTTAGTGAATTTTTTAGAAAAAGATTTTTCAACCACAAGTTGTAAATGATAAACAAAATAAAAAGCAGAAAAGTAAAGAACGCCAGATTTATAGTGGTTCGATCAAAACCAGACCTACATCCACTCCCTTGAGGCACTCTCCAAGTATTGCACTAATACCACTAGTGACTCTCCTTTAGCACCCATAGCAAGGTGAAGAAGCCTTTACAAAATTTATTTCACCACTACCCGGTGCGGCAGAGAACCGTCGTCCTTTTACACTATCCCCAGTGCTAGCAGAGAACCGTTCATCCTTTCACTCTCCTAGTGTGGGTAGAGAACCCTTCATCCTTTCACACTCTTCTAGTGTGGACAGAGAACCCTTCATCCTTTCACACTCTCCTTGTGTGGGCAAAGAACCCTTCTTGGGCAAAGAACCCTTTATCCTTTCACACTCTCCTAGTGTGGGCAGAGAACCTGCGGCTATTCATACTCTCCAAGTGTCGGTAGAGAACTGAATCCCCTTGACATATCTTCTCACAACAATTCTAGAAGGAAGAATGAAAAGAGTGAAGTAATCCCAAATCACAAGTACATATTCTTACCTTTAAACACCAAGCGAAGCCTTCACGCTTCAGTGATAAGAATCCTTCTTTGAATGCACTCTCACACTCTCGCCTTGACTCTTCTTTCAATGGGCATGAAGATCAATGAGCAAAATGATTGGGTGTTAGTAAAAATTGGACCTTATATAGGAGAGGTAAGAAAAATCATCCAAAACTGTAAATATTCAAGTCAACACGAAATGGATCGTCCCGTATGATCGTAGATTGTTCTGAACGATTTTACTTAAAGTGTCGAAAACGAACCTTATGTATATTGGTATGAACTATGCTCGTACACGATCATCATCCCGTACGAACTAGGTTCATCCGGTATGATCGATTACACCATAGGTCAGTTCCCAAATAATTGCAGGACGTAACCAACTTTGGTAAGTCGGTGCACATCGTCCTGTGACGAACAGAACTTTGTCCAGACAAAATTTTTAAAGAGATCAACTCGTCCTTGCTTGAAAATGAAGTTCATCTGAACGAAATTTTTACATAGAAGAATTCATCCTGGGACGATTTGGATTTCATCTGGACGAAATTTTTACAGGGCCCAAGTCGTCCTGGCATGATTATAGATTTCATCTGAACGAAATTTTTAAAGAGAAGAATTTATCCTAGGACGATTTGGATTTTGTCTAAACAAAATTTTTACAAAGCCCAAGTCGTCGTGGCACGATTATAGATTTTGTTTGAACAAAATTTTTACAGATCCTAACTCATCCTGGGATGAAAATAATTTCATCCTGGACGATCAGGACTTAGAAATATTTCCTCCAACTCCTGTTAGTTCCATTGCTCTTACAAGGAGATAACTGACCTGATCGTCCCGTACGAACTAGGTTTGTCCCGTACGATCAGTACAAATTTTGTAAGAAATCTTTAAGTGTGTGTGTGTGTGTTTTTATTCACTCAATTACAATCACTCCCTCTCAATTCAAAGAATAATTTAAAGCTTCAATTTCCAAAGGATTGTATGCTGAATTTGATTTGAAGTCTTCATACTTTGGAGTTCGATTTTCCTGAAATGTTAGTACACACAAGAACAAAAATAAATATTCTAAAAAGTGTTAGGAGATAACTACACATAAAATAATAATATTTGGAATCATCAAAACTATATAAGTTGCAAGAATGTAAAACATGCTAATAGCAACTCTCTTAACAATCTCCCCCTTTTTGATGATGGCAAAACAATTATTGTTTGTAGGATTGCAAATTCTAAGAATCTCCTAAACTCCCCCTGAATTGATGAATGCATGAAAATAAGGAGGCATTAATTCAAAAATTATTTTTGTTTTTCCAAAATTTTATATAAAACAAAATAATAACATAAGCACAAAAACAAAATAAACAAAAACTAACACAAGATACAAGACTCACAAGACACAAGACACAATTCAACAAACAATTTCTCCCCTTTTTTGACAACAACAAAAAGTGAAGAAGAAAAAAAAACTTGAAATTTAAGTAGAGATATGAAAATATTTTGATAATATAATCTTAACAATGATTGAAATAAGTTATGCAAATAAAATTAAAATATTAGGCAAATCATAAAAATTCATATAATTTAAGAAGTGATATAATATAGATAATAAAAAGAATTTATCAAAAGGCATGAGTCAGTTTAGATACTAAGATAGAGAAAATCATTGCAATAAGGATGAATAAAAAAATTATATATTTCAAATTTCAATATCAATTATAAATGAACATAAGATCAATTTGAATTAAGAGATTAAAAGAGTTAGGAAAGAAATGTGTGTGTTTTTTTTATTCACTCAATTACAATCTCTCCCTCTCAATTCAAAGAATAATTTAAAGCTTCAATTTCCAAAGGATTGTATGCTGAATTTGATTTGAAGTCTTCATAGTTTGGAGTTCGATTTTCCTGAAATGTTAATACACACAAGAGCAAAAACAAATCTTCCAAAAAGTGTTAGGAGATGGCTACACATAAAACAATAATATTTAGAATCATCAAAACAATATAAGTTGCAAGAATATAAAACATGCTAATAGCAACTCTTAACAATCTCCCCCTTTTTGATGATGGCAAAACAATTATTATTTGTAGGATTGCAAATTCGAAGAATCTCCTAAACTCCCCCTGAATTGATGAATGCATGAAAATAAGGAGGCATTGATTCAAAAATTATTTTTGTTTTTCAAGTCAGGGTAAGTCTAGATTCTGCACTGCATTAGTTAGGTTTGGACAACTGTGGTCTAGTGTCCAAATTTACTTTTTGGATACGAGGCAAATCTTTGATTATAAGACCCCAACTTCCGAGAATACAATCCCAAATTTCTAATAAATTATTCAGCTCAAACTAAATTTTCTTCTTATCCAAAACATAAAGCCCAACATTTAGATTAAGTTGGGACACTTCTAAATGGTTCCAGAATCTCAAAGTGTCCCTTACTTTTCTTCCCTTGACTCCATTAATTAGTTCTCAATTTTGATCCATTCACCTTTAAAGTTCCAAAATTCACTTCCTTTTATATAACTCTTACAAAATCCTTAACAAAATTTTGTCGCAATTTTAATCGAGAGTTTTCATGGGAGACTCTCTCTCCCTATGATATAATTAACTATGAGGGCTTGCACTCGTAGGAGATTTAGAACCTGTATTGATTCCAAAATAGATTTTCAAAACTCATTTAATATTTCTTTTGGGAATTCTACCACACAACGATCATCATCGTCATAATCTACAACTACAAAAAGTTGATATCCTCTTCCCCCAATGAGATTTATCGTGTCTTAGCATCATTTTGAGTATGAAATTGATGATTCTTTCTCTCTTAGTTATTGTGGCTCAATTTCAGATCAAGCATCATTTTGACCCTCTCAGGGTCATATGCAATTCTCCTTTAAATCAAACTATGACAGATAAGAGAAAATTTATACTTTCGAATCTGAACCTAATATGAGATTTTATCTCCATCTTTTGAGGTGGTATATCATCATTAATGGTCTGTTCGACTCCAAAATTAAAATTAAAATTTAGTTCTTAGTTTTCCAAGAGAAATATACAAAGCTTAAATTAGTATTCTTTGAAAAAAATTAACAAATGACGATCGATATCGACGATCATTATCATCATGCCCGAATAATTACCAAATAGTGGTATACTCTCCCTCAGTGGAGATACAACACTTATTCATAAGATTCTATGCATGTGATTAATGATATCCTACTTAGAATATCATGGTCAAAAATTGGACCGAACTCCATTTTGATCTTTCGAGGTTATATGTGGCTCTCTCTCTAATCTAATTAAGATATTAAAGGTAGGATTTGTAATCTTAGATTTAAAACCCATTCTGGAGGTTTATTTCCACTTCACGAAGTGGTACAACTCTCCCAATGGGATGTTTGGCCTCAAAATTTGAATCTCAAAGTCAATTTTAAATTTTCAAAAAAAACTAATATTTTTCAAAACTTGTTTTCAAAATTTCCCCAATAAAAAAATGGCAAGTCCGGTGGCAGATAATCTCTCTCTCATTCTTTAATAGTGGCAAAGTTATGTTTCATCGGTAGTATTAAATGACTTTTCTTTTGTTGGTTACTCTACCCATTTCTCTCATTGGTGAGTGCAGCCAACATCTAAGACAAAGGATTAAAGTTCATCAGGGATGTTAAACCCTCATGAACTAGCCAAAGGATAACCGAGAGCGCGGGGGGGGGGGGGGGGGGGGGGGGGGGGGGTGGAGTGAATTAAAATTTTAAAAAAATCTTTCAATCAAAAATGCAAACCAAACTAAAATTCACCACAAAAAAATTTAAAGTGCGGAAATTAAATGCGGAAAAGCATAGGTAAAGAACATGGAAATTTATAGTTGTTTGGTCAACTCGACTTACGTCCACTCCCCGGAGGCACCCTTCGGGTATAGCACTAAACTCAGTGACTCTCCTTTTACTCCAACAACAAGGCGGAGAAACCTTTACAAAACCTCCTTTCCATTGACACCTGTGAGGCAGAGAACCCAACTCCTTTTGAATCTGCCTGAAGTAGGCAAATAACCTTGATCAATTGCTGAATTGAACCTTTCTTAACCCTCTAAGGACAAGGGACTATGATCATGGAAGACAATGTGGGTCAAAGATTGGACGAACCTTTGTAAAACCTCTCATAAACTCCCCCTCACAAGATCCTCTCTCTCTCTCCCTCTCCTTCTCTCTCCATCTCCTCTAGGCTCTCTTAGGTCAAGACAGTAGCAAAAGATGTTCTAAAGTATAGAACAAGTGCTCTTAAATAGAAGAGCTTTGAAATAGCTCAATAATTGCAACAAACTAATTTTATCATCCAGGATGATATAAATACCATCCTGTATGATAAGTATAAATTAAGTTCAATCAGCTAGGATGATTTTGGATAATTAGAAGGTTTTTATTCATATCGCCCAGACCAATATAAAATTATTCTGTACGATTAGTACAGATCAATGAATATCGTCCATATAATTGCACTGAATGGATATTTAGATGATGGAAAAATATCTTGATCGTCCAGGCTAATCTCAAGATCATCTCGGATGATCAGTTCAAATACATGAAAACTGTCCCGATCATCACCCTTATTAGAAGCATTTTGATGTTGATCGTCCAGGAGAAACTAAGGTTTTTTGAGCTGATCGTCCCATCCGATCCTGAGATTATCCAAGACGAATTGATTAAACAATCAAACATTAATTGCTTTCTTTAATCACTAGATTAATTTTGACATAACTATGTTACATCGTCTAGAATGATGTCCTGGACGACGTCCAAAAATAAACAATACCTAAATAGATTTGGTGGCTGATTCTTTCTTATTTGAACCTATTGTACCGACTGATACAAAGATCATCCAGGATGATGTACTTAATGATAATTTCCTTAAAAAGGATACCCTAATTAGGGTTTCTATTTTTAGCTAATCGTCCAGGCCGATATTTGGATCATCCCAGAGGATGTGAGTAATAATAGAATACTATAAATCAAATAAAAAAATTCCCTGAAGTGTGTGTGTGCAAGGTTATCTAGCATCAGGAACCACATCTTTTACAATAGACTCAAGAACAGGAAAAGTTTACAAACTGACCCAGACCTAGTCTACCCAATCTTGAGTTGGTTGAAATTATAGTCTGATCTTGTGGATATGAAATGTTAGTATGAAAGGCAGTTGTAGAGAAATAGAAGTGTTTGCTATCATCAAAACCATATTCCCTGAAAACAAATTCGCAATAATCATCCCCTTTTAGATGATAACCTTTTAGATGATGGAAAATAATTAAACAGTTAAACCTAAATAAAATGAAAACAACTAGAAACACTACTCCCCCTTTTGACATCACAAAAACGAAAGAGGAAAAAAAATAGAAAATAAAAAGAATGAAGGCAAAGTATTTTTTTTTTGTTTTTTTGTTTTGTTTTTGGTTAAATCAAAGTTTGAATATGACGCAGTCTCTATGTGATTGATTTTAAAGATTTGTAAGACTAATGAGTTAACAATTTCAAAATCTTAAAAAATGGTAAATATCAGATCCTATTAACTCTTAGCTCGGACTTCTCTCAGGGGAAAACCATCTTTTGAAATAAAAAGACCTAACTCAAAAAAAAAGGATAACAAAAAGAGATCCGATCAAGACTTGATTTTGAAAAAAACATTTTATAGAATAATGTATCAAAGAAATTTTTCACAATCGTAAAATTCAAAATCAATCCTTTATATATCTCAAGTGATAATTGAATTCTTTTAAGATTTAAAAGTTTAAAAAGAGAAGAGAACTTTCTTTTGATGTGCTCATTTTATGCCTCTTATCAATTTGAATGACGCACTTTGCTCATCTTTTGATTTTTGATAAGCTTTGTGTATAATTTTCAATTTGGCATCATTACACATCTTTTGTTTTGGCATCATTGGCCACTTTTTTTATTTTTGCAAGCTAAATTCTTTTTCAAAAAATTTAAATATTCTAAGTTGTGAGTATATCTTCTAGATATTAGAGAATAAAAATTCACTTTCTAATATAAGGAAGAACAAATTATAAAACAGAATAAAAAATCATATGATAAATGTAATGACAGGATAATAAGAAATCGTGAAGTAATATAAAGACTTTAGTCATTATAAATATAAGGTAGATTACTGTAGCAAGGTAGGAAAGATCTCAATCGCAAAGTCATGTTGTTAATTTGAGATAGACTTTTATTTAGAAAAGGAAAATTACGCCACTAAAATATGTTAGAGAAATAGACACAATCAACGATGTTTTCTCCCTTTAACAGATTAAGAGTTATAAAACATTGACAACAAATTTTCAAAAAAAGTAAAAACTTGTTATAAAATATCATTTCAGCCGTAACCATAAAAGAAGAAAAACTTAAAAAGAGAAAGCAAACTATTAAGCAAAGAGAAATAAAACTAAAAAGCAATAAAACAGAAGATTCAGAAATCAATAAACAATAAGTTTATGCATTTATGTCAATCACATCCAATCTGGTCCATAAGGTGCTGAAAGTGTCAAAAGCAGTGATTTAGTAAAGATGTCGACCAATTGATTCTCAATTGTCAAATTGTGTAACTTAATATCTCCTTTGGTTACAAGGTCTCTAATAAAGTAATGTCTTATGTTAATGTGTTTGATCCTTGAATGTTGGATAGGATTCTTAGAGATACAGATAGCACTAGTGTTGACACAAAGGATTGAAATTATGCCTATATGTAATCCTAAATCTAGAATTTGATACTTTAACCAAAGGACTTGGGCCACATAACTTCCTAAGACAATATACTCATCTTTAGCAGTAAAAAGTGCAACAGAGTTTTGTTTTCTACTAGTCTAGGAGACTAAAGACTGTCCTATGAATTGGCAAGTTCTAGATGTGCTTTTTCTATCCACCCTACATCCTACAAAATCAAAATCAGAATATCTAATTATCTGAAAAGAAGCATTGTGCCTAGGATACCAGATTCCTAAGTTTTTGATCCCCAAAAGATATATAAGAATTATCTTAACTGCAGTCAGGTGAGATTCTTTAGGGTCAGCTTGAAATCATGCACAGAGGCAAATACTAAACATTATATGAGATCGACTAGTTGTCAAGTAAAGTAAAGATCCAATCATCCCTCCATACTTTTTTTTATCAATAGATTTTCCACTTGTGTCCTTATCCTATTGATTATTAGAAATTATGGGAGTATTTATTGGCTTGGCTTTATCCATTTCATATTTATTCAAGATGTCCTTAATATACTTTGATTGACTTATAAAGGTTCCATTATCCAACTATCTTATGTTAAATCCCAAAAAGTAGAACAAATCTCCCATCACACTCATCTCAAAATACTTACTCATTATTTTAGAAAAATCATTACATAGCTTTTTATTAGAAGATCCAAAAAGTATATCATAAACATAGATCTGAATAATGATTAACTCATCTCCTACTTTTCTCAAAAAAGGGTGGTGTCAACACTACCCTTAACAAAATCCCTCCTCGATAAAAATGTGCTAAGACTCTCATTTAAAGCTCTTGGTGCCTGTTTTAAGCCATATAAGGCCTTTTTTAATTTGAAAATAAGATTTTAAAATTGAAAACTCTCAAAACTTGGGGGTTGCTCTACAAACACATCCCCTTTTAATACCCCATTTAAAAAGGCACTTTTAATATCCATTTAAAAAATCTTAAATCCCTTATAACAGGCAAAGGCTAATAACATTCTAATGTATTCCAATCTACTTACAGGGGCAAAGGTTTCCTCAAAACCAATCCCTTATATTTGGATGTACCCCTTAGCCACCAATCTTGCCTTTTTCCTAACAACCACACCAAAATCATTCATTTTATTCTTAAAGACCCATTTGGTTCCAACTATACTTTGTCCCTTTAGTATTTCTACAAGCTCCCAAACATTATTCCTAACAAATTGGTTTAACTCCTCTTGCATGGCTAAGATCCAAAACTCTTCAGATAAGGCTTGGTTAATGTTGGTGGGTTCATTCATTGAGATAAAGGCAGAGTGGTTCACTTCTTTCCTAAGTCCATGCCTAGTCCTAACACCTTCAGAAGGGTCTCCTAAGATCATTTCTTAAGGATGACTCAAAGAATATCTCAAATCTCTAGGCAAGGTGTGTGTAGGTTCAACCCTTTCCTCCAAATCTATATTTTCTACTCCTTGGGTAATCTCACATGCTCCTTTAGTGTTTTGGGGCTCTACCCTCTTCTATAAATTTTCAACTCCAGTGGTATTCTCTCCAACTTCATCTTCCTCCTAAATTCTAGACTTCTTAGGATCAGATTCATCAAACACTATATGAGAAGTCTCCTCCACCACTAATGTCCTCTTATTAAATACCCTAAAGGATTTTCCCACACTTGAATATCCTAAAAACACTCCATCAAATTTTGGGTCAAATTTCTCTAAGTGTGACTTCCCATTATTATGAATGAAAACCTTACAACTAAAGATATAGAGGTGGGAAAGATTGGGTGTCCTGCCCTTAAAGATCTTATAGGGTGTCTTATCTAATTTGACTCTAACATTCACCCTATTCAACACATAAATGCTGTGTTTATCGCTTCATCCCAAAAGTACTTTGGAAGTGAATACTTCGCAAGCATGGGTCTAGCGGCTTCAACTAAGGTCTGGTTTTTTCTTTCAGCTACCCCATTCTACTAAGGGGTCCTAGGAGTTGAGAAGTTGAGGCTAATCCCCTTATCCTCAAAAAAATATCCAAATCTTTCATTTTCAAACTCTCTCCTATGATCACTATAGATTGTCAAGATCTTACAACGTAGCTTTTTTCTGAATCCAAGTGAAGAAGGATTTAAACTCATTAAAAGACTCAATCTTATGTGACAGAAATCTAATACAAGTAAACCTCAAGTAGTCATCAAAAATCATAAAACCATTGACTTTCCCCATTATGATGGTAGTGCTAATGGGTCCAAATAAATCCATGTGAAGGACTTCTAAAGGTCTAGAGGTGCTAATGTCCTTAATGGAGTGAAAAGAGGATTGTACTTGTTTCCCTAATTGGCAGGCATCACAAATGTGGTCTTTAGAGAATTTAAACTTGGGGACACCTCTAACTAGGTCTTTCTAGGTTACTCTCCTAAGGGTTTTCATACTGACATGACATAACCTCTTGTGCCACAACAATTAATCATCAACAGCAGTTTTTTAGAAAAATGAAGTAGCACATTCAATATTATTTAAGTCAGGCATGTAAAAATTATTGATCACCTTTCCCTACAAAACTGTGTTGTTATTTAAACTTATAATGCAAGTATTTGCCAAGAATTTTATGATGAAGCTCTTATCACAAAGCTTACTAATGCTGAGCAAGTTGTGTTTTAATTCATCTACAAGAAAAATATTTTCAATCAAAAGATTCTTGGAGTTTTCAATTATACCTGCGCCCACCGCTTTTCTGGTGGTGTTGTCTCCATGAGTAACCTTGCCTCATGTCTAGGTCTCCAGCAAAATAAATTGATTGGCATCTCCAGTCATATGTCATAAGCATCTGATGTCTAGGTACCATATACTCTTACGAGGCCTTTATGAGAGTTAGCCTACCAAATCATCAAATATTAGATTTAGGAACCCAAACATATTTTGGTCCCTTCTTAAGAAAAGAAGAATGCAATGCATGTATGTTATGCTGTGAATCATGCAATTTGGGTCTCCATACCCAATGTGTACTATGGTGAATAGTGCAAGTGTGTGAGATGTGTTCTAACATACCACATGAAAAATATCTAACATCATAAAAAAGATTTACTAATCTACTCGGGTGGTGATGCTTCTCTTTAAAATTATGTAATGCATGCACTGTTGGTAGAGTTCTCTTCCTTTTTTAAATATCTAACATCATAAAAAAGATTTACTAACAATGTCCGTATTGTTGGTCCGTATTGTTGGCATGCATCAAGATTTCTTTGATTCACCCCTTGTTTATAAGCAATGACAGATCCAAGTAAGTTACCAATTGAATAAGTATTCAAATCTTTAGATCCAGTAATTGGAGTATTCTTTGCATCAAAAAAGGAAGGCAAAGAGGTAATAATTTGAGTAAACCATGTATACATTTTAGAAATTGATTCAAGTTTTCATACGAAAAAGTTTGTAATCATGCAATAAAATATTCAATCGAGATTGCTTAATTTTATTTATTCCTTCATAAGTAATACACAATCTATCCCAAATCTCTTTACCAGTAGCACAAGTTGAAACATGCATGTAGTCTTCAGATTTTAAAGAACAAAAAAAGTAGTTTGAACATTTTGCATTAATTATGCTAAATTGCTATCATCAAAAGTCCATTAATTTTAATGCCATTAATTTCATGTGAAAGAGGTGAATAACCTTCATTAACAAGCATCCACATGTGATAGTTAATTGATTATAAAAATATAGACAAGCAAATTTTCCAAAAATCTAAATGAATATTATCAAAAATGTTTGGTCAGGAAATTGAGTACCCTACCGCAGTATTACAATTACCGAAGTTAGCCTTGGATTAAAATTCAAAAGTTTTCAAAAACTCATTTTTATGAATCCTGCTCTGATACCACTTGAAGTTTATTACGGATGTAAAGTCCTCATGAATTAGCCCAAGGCTAACCTGAAATTGCTCTGATACCAATTGAAATTGCTCTGATACCAATTGAAATTGCTAGATGCGCCAAGAGGGGGGTGAATTGGATGATTAAAAACTTCTTTAATGAAAAGAAATATCTTTTTATGACTTTATGCGGAAGCGAATTTCATTCACAATAAAAAGATAGATAATCAATTTCATCCACACAGTTAATCACAATAAAAATAAATGCGGAAATAAAGTGCAGAAAAAATAAAGGAAAGAACACACCAATTTATAGTGGTTCGGTCAAACCATGACCTACGTCCACTCCCCGGAGGCACCCTCCGAGTATTACACTAAACCTTTAGTGATTCTCCTTTAGCCCCCACAGCTAGGCGGAGAAGCCCTTACACAATCACTTCCACCTTCCCCGGTGCGGCGGAGGAGCCGGGTTCTTTGACACCAACGAGATCTTCTTCTTCGCAAAACTTCCTTCAAGACGAACCTTGAATCCGATGGTACTGAGGTGCAAGCTCGCCGGAGCAACCGTGTGAACTCCCTTCACACTCCCTTGAAACCCCCTCCAAGGTTCTTCTCCCTCTCTCAAACTCCACCCTTTCCTCTCTCCCTTTCAAGTCCTCTCTTCAAGTTTTCTCTAGAAAAACGAAGCCACAATGGCCGCCAAAAGACACTTACAAAGTCTTATGAGAGTGCTTAAATAGAGGGCTCAAAAAACCCTAAAAATACTCAATTTAGCGTCAAATATCGTACCGTACGATCTCAAGATCGTCCAGTACGATGTGCAGAAATTGACCTGTTAGTACTGTACGATCCAGTTAGTATAGTACGATCCAGTTCGTACAGTACGATCCAGTTCGTACAGTACGATCCAAATGACAAATTTCAGCCGTTTTGATTGCATAATCTCAGGATTAACTTAGGCAATATTTCAAACATCGTACAGTACGATTATGATCGTACAGTACGATTATACAACTGTTCAAATTCAAATTTTTGCCTAATTTAATGGACGGCGGTCTTTCTAATTATAACAGATCGTATAGTACGATGTGGTGATCGTACAGTACGATTAGTTATATTCAAAATTAATTTTTTTTAGGAAAAATAAATATTTTAATTTATTTCTGTTACACCAGATCGTACAGTACGAAATAAATTCGTACAGTACGATGAACAGAAAATATTTATAATCATTTTTTGCTCCCTCTGTGTGTGTGCATGATCAACAAACTATCATACATCATTATAAGACTTGACTCAATAAATAAAAATTACAGACTCATTTAATACGACCAATTCTACGCAATCTTGAGCCTTGAATCTTCACAGAACGGTGCATGATGTACCTGAAATATTAGTTAACATAGAAAGAAATATGCACTGCAAATACTAGGAGAAATAAAAGAATAATAAATATTATTTGTTATCATCAAAATCATAAACTCGGAAGCCCGAGTTGCAACATAACCAAGAGGGGGGTGAATTAGTAATTTAAAAATCTTTCAATCAAAAACACAAACTCAAACAAAACCAAAATTCACCACAAATAAATTTAAAGTGCGAAGATTAAATGCGAAAAAAGAAAAGGTAAAAAATACAGAAATTTATAGTGGTTCGGTTAACTCGACCAATGTTCACTCCCCGGAGGCACCCTCTGGGTATTACACTAAACTCAGTGACTCTCCTTTTGCTCCCACAGCAAGGTGAAGAAATTTTTACAAAACCTCCTTTCCACCAACACGAATGAGGCAGAGAACTCAACTCCTTTTGCTTCCTCTTGAAGCAGGCAGATAACCTTAATCGATTGCTGAAGTGAACCTTTCTCAATCCTCTAAGGATAAGGGACTACGATCAGAGAAAACAACGTGGATAAATGCTTGGAGAAACCTTTTTGAAACTCCTCACAAACTCCCCCTCACAAGATCCTCTCTCTCTCTCTCTCCCTCTTTTTCCCTCTCCTATAGGCTCTATTAGTTCAAGACAGAAGAAAAAGATGTTTTAAAGGGTAGAACAAATGCTTTTAAAAGGTCCGTATTTGTGTGCATCATGAACCAAATATTAGACTCAAGAAAGGGAAAAGTTTACAAACTGACTCAGACCTAGTCTACTCAATCATTAGCTGGTTTAAATTGGAGTCTGATCTTGTGGACCTGAATTATTAGTAGGCAAGACAATCGTAGAAAAATAAAAGTTTTTGCTATCATTAAAATCATATTCCCTAAAAATAAATTCGCAATAAAAGACATTGTAAAAGAGAGGTGATACCTTTAAAAAAATTTTAATGATATATTTATTTTTATTTTGACCATCTGTCAGGGTCAATTGGTAGGGCGTTAGTGTCAAATCAGATTATTGAGATCTCCTTTTCAATTTTATAAACTTATGATTTTGATTTTTTATTCAGTACATAAAGTCTTAAAATTGTAAGGAGTCCTAAAGTTCTTATTTTTGGGATTTAAACACTTTTGTCTTAACCTCCCACTTCCTCTTTGACTTTTAGAAGTAGGGATAGTTAAGAAACTAGCTTTAGTTGAGCTTTCCCACAGTCCCATAAGCCTTCGGGCAAGAGGAAACTCTTCTCGTTGAGTTTTGAGGTTTGGGAGAAGCTCACTTTAAACTTCACAAAATTAAAATCCTTTCAAACTCTCTTTAAATTTTAAGACATCATGTGTTACCCCGCAGTATCCCTTTATGGGCTAGCACATGTTGTCAAAAGTTTAATTCTCCTTGATTTCATAATTAGTCACTTTATTCTATTGATATGTGTCGAATCGTAATTCCTACAACTCGACATGTATCGTTGGGTCAAGGTTTTCTTATAAGATTTGATTTTATAAAAAAAGTATTTTCTTTCAAAAAAATCTAATTTCAATCATCTTCTTTAAATTTTAGAAAATTACAATGGCTGGCAAACTGATCTTTTACTTTGACCGAGAGTTGTCATCGCAAGTGAATGATCTGAGGAGTACTATGATTTTTGGAATGGGCATTAGAACCCTTGAGTTATCCATGGATGAACATAAGATCATTGATTTGGATGCTAGCAAACCTCTAGTTATGGGCTCACTTTTACAACTAAGAATAAAAAAAAGAGCTACTTAAGGAGACTCAGGAAGAAAATGTCGAAAGCAAGGAAAGTTGTCCCGATTAAGACCTTCGCCTAGGTAGAGCCTGAGGCAATCGAGGAGCTAGCTATTCTTGCCTCTTCTCCCTTCCTTAAGGGGAGTTATTTTGACCCCCTTACTGCTGCCCAATGGGAGGAGAGGGTGGCTAAGATAGCCCGTTCCCCTCCATGCCCGATTGACTACTCAACCAAGTGAACCCTTAAGGAAAAGCACCTTTAAACAACAAGGACTTTAAGAAACAAAATTCATACCCGTGATGCAAAATTTGGACAAACCAAGGAAGAATACATGAAACAGCTGAAGGAACTTATCTCACACTGCTTCTAGATAAAGGTTTTGAAAGAAGAAGCATCTGAAGTGAAGAATCAGACTCCTCATTCTATTAGGAGAGATAAAAAATTTATCTAATAACCTGTTACTTCAGTGTTAATTAATGGGTACCACTAGGTGCCATGCCTCCCATCTTCCAAGATGGAAGGTATTATGCTGACTCGGTTCGAGAGAGGCCACCGACATACTGGTAGGCCCCCTGTACCCCCTCCAAAATCTCAAACGTTGGCCTTATTGGTCATCAAGCCTAAGGAAGTTGAGATTCAGAGATCTGTTGATATTAAAGGCAGGAGGCCTAAATCCCCCGAAATGAAGTTCATACCTAAGAGGACTAAGTTGGAAATTCCACCACTGCCTCCTAGAACATCTAAGTTCATTCTCCAACTGAAGCGAGTCCCAGTTAGTCCTCCTTCAGTTCTAGTTGATCTGATTGATGGTTATACCAATACATCAGTCGCCGTAGTTGATATTACTCTTACTACCAGTTCAATTGATGTTCCAGTCACTAGCCCCACTGTTATTTTTGTTGCGAACCTATTTTCATGGCTTATGTTTTGATGATTGACAAACACTATTTCTCTTGGACTGCTTGTTACTTCTAACTTTTTCAGGAATCGAAGATCGGACAAACAGACGAAGCCAGTTCATGATTGCGTAGGTTTAGGGTTGAGTCAGTCTGTACTTTTATTTTTCACTTTTTGAGTCTACTTGTAATGGTCAAAGAGAATGATGCTAAGTAACCCTACACACACACACTTGAGAGACTTATAATTTCTGTTTTTACTCATATCGGCCAGGATGATTTTTACATCATCCTGGACGATCAGGCTTAAAACATAAAGGCTAAATAAGGATTCTTAATTAAGGCAGCCATCATTAATATATCGGCCTGGATGATACGTGTATTGGCCAGGACGATAAGTTCAAAGCAGAAAGAAGTTGCCACCATAGACTATTAAGATATACTTTATTTTTAAATTATCAGCCAGGACGATCATTGATCGGCCTAGATGAAATTCTCAAATTATGCCTTAATTGATTAAGAAATCAAGGGAGTAATTAAGGATGATTGATAGGATCATATTGTCCCGGACGATCGCAGGATCAGCCAGGATGATCCATTCAAAAACCTTAAGTTACTTTAGGATGATAAATATCAGCCAGCTCGTATTCAGGGCGATACTCTGGACATTTTCCTCTGAATTGAACTGATCGGCCGAGACGATCATGAGATCGACCTAGACGATCAAGCCAATTTTCAATCATCCAGTTTTGCATCCAGGGCAATGCTCTGGCTGATCTTCTGAGATTTGTACTAATCGGCTAGGCCGATGTCCATATCGGACTGGACGATATTGTCGGTAACTTGTAATTAATGAGCTCCTTTGAAGCTCTTCTATTTAAGAATTCTTGTTCAACATTTTGCAAGACTTTTGGGTGTTGTCTTGACATGAAGGCCTTGAGGAGAGAAAGAGAGAGAGGGAGAGAGAGAGGATCTTGTGAGGGGGAGCTTGTGAGGGGATTCACAAGGGTTGCTTCAAGGATCGCTCTGCTTGTTCTTCGTCTAGAGTTTCTCATCCGTGGAAGGGTCGGTAGAGGTAAGGAGTTAGCTTTTGGTTGTGGTTCTCTGCCAGCTTCAGGAGGAAGCAAAAGGAGGTAGGTTCTCTGCCTTGCCAGGGTGGCAAAAAGGAGGTGCTTTATAAAGGCTTCTCCACCTAGCTGTGGGGGCTAAAGGAGAGTCACGTTTGTAGTGCAATACTCGAAGGGCACCTCCGGGGAGTGGACATAGGTCGAGTTGACCGAACCACTATAAATTTTTGTGTTCTTGTTTTCTTGCTTCCGCACTATTATTTCTGCATTTATTTTTGTGGTGTGAGTTTGGTTTATGTGATTTTTATTCTTTGTAAAAAGAAATTTTTAAAATACTAATTCACCCCCCCCCCCCTCTTAGTTAGCTTGGGCCAATTCTATAGGGCTTAACATCCCTAACGAACTTTCAAGTGGTATCAGAGCTGGATTCAAAAATTTAAGTTTGAAAACTTTTTGAATTTGATCCATGGCTAACCTTGGGAATCATAACACTACGGAAGGGTATTCTATTACCTGACCTCCCCTGTTTGATAACATACCTTTTGATTTTTAGAAAACCCGCATGTCAACATTTTTACAATCTACTGATTATCGCATGTGGATGCTTATCAAAGAAGGTTATTCTCCACCTTCTCGTGAAATTAATGGTGTTAAAATTGAAGTTGCTTTTACTGAATGGACTTTCGATGAATGAGATTTTGCTCAATTGAATGCAAAATATTTGAACTGCTTTTTCTGTGCTTTAAAATCTGAGGATTACATGCGTGTCTCCACTTGCAAAATTGGTAAAGAGATTTGGGATAAATTGTGCATCACCTATGAAGGTACTAATGAGGTTAAATAATCCCGTTTGAACATTCTCTTGCATGACTACGAATTTTTTCATATGAAATCTCATGAATCAATTTCTTACATGTACATAAGGTTTACTTAGATAGTTACTTCACTGTATGCACTAGGAAAAGAACTTTCAAACTATGAAAAAGTTAACAAGATTTTGAGATGTTTGCATTCATCGTATGATGCTAAAATCACTGCAATCACTGAATCTAAGGATTTAAACACCTATTCTATTGATAACTTACTTGGCTCACTCATTGCTTACGAGCAAGGGGTGAATCAAAGAAATCTTGATGCAGGTGAGAAGAAGAAGGAGAAAATAGTTTCATTAAAGGCGTACAAATTGAATTCTGAATCTTCCGGGTCTGAAAGCAATGAAGTTGCCTTCATCAAAAGGCAATTCAAAAGCTTTCTAAGGAAGATACAAAAGAATCATCAAAATTGGAGAAAATATAAGGATTATAAACATGTTAAAGAATCTTCTGATATTGTTTGCTATAACTGCAGGAAACCAGGACAGGTGAAAACTGACTGCCCTACACTTAAAGACCACTCAAGTAAAGGAAAGGGTGAGGAGAAACCTAAGCTAAGGAAGGACAAGATGAGAGTACAAAGAGCATTTTGGGTGGATTCAGCATCAGATTCATCAGAGACAGAACCAGAAGATGAGACATCAAAATTGTGCTTGATGGCAGACAACAATCCTGATCAAGAAGAGGTGTGTGAACTTTCCTACGATCAACTTCTTGAAGTTTCAGAAAAAATTCATGCATCATATAGGAAATTAAAGAAAACACATGCTAGCTTGAAATTAGAATTTTTAAATCTACAAAAAGAGCATGAAACTTTGATTAAAGACCATCAAACGATTGATTCAAATCATATGACTTTACTTGATGAATTTGATGAGTTAAATAAAAATCATTGTGAATTAGTTAAAAAGCATGATGCATTAAAAGTCTCACACACATCACTGGAATCTGATTTTAAGAAGTTCAAGGAGAAAGAGAAAAATTTGAGGATTGAAAATGAAGTCTTAAAAATCACAACTTTGAAGATTCAAAATGTATTAGAAGCATGTAAGAAAACTAGGATGGCATCTACTTGTGATCAATTGCCAACACCTAGGAAGAGGCATTATAACTCAAACCACTTAAGAAATCTCTTTCCTGGAGTTAGATGTTTTTCATGTGGCATGCTAGGACACATATCACACACTTGCACGATTCACCATAGTACACATTGGGTGTGGAGACCTAAGGTGCATGATCCATAGCATACCACACATGCATTGCATTCTTCTCTTCATAAGAAGGAACCCAAACCTACTTGGGTTCCTAAATCTAACATTTGGTAATTTTGCTGGAGGGCTCTCACAAAAGGCCTCGTGAGAGTATGTGGTACCTGGATAGTGTATGCTCTCGACATATGACTGGTGATGCCAGCCAGTTAGTTGTACTAGAGTCCAGGACTGGAGGCAAGGTTACTCTTGGAGACAACACCACCAAGAAGGTGGTAGGCGCAGGTATAATTGCTAATTTCAAGAACTTTATGATTGAAAATGTTTTGCTTGTAGATGAATTGAAGCACAACTTGCTCAGCATCAGTTAATTCTGTGACAAAGGTTTCATCGTGCAATTCTTTGCAACTTCATGCATTATAATTTTAAGTAACAACACTATTTTGCCGGGAAAGAGGATCAACAACGTCTACATGCTTGATTTAAATAACATTGAATGTGCTGCTTCTTTTTGCTTAAAAATTGTGATTGATGATTCTTGGTTGTGGCACAGGAGGATTTGTCATGCAAGTATGAAAACTCTTAGGAAAGTGACCCAAAAAGACCTAGTTAGAGGTGTCCCCAAACTTAAGTTTTCAAAAGACCACCTTTGTGATGCCTGTCAACTACGAAAGCAAGTCCACTCCACTTTTCACCCCATTAAGGACATTAGCACCTGTAGACCTTTAGAAGTCCTTCACATGGATTTGTTTGGACCCATTAGCACTGCCAGTCTGGGAGGGAAAGTCTATGGTTTTGTGATTGTTGATGACTACTCAAAGTTCACTTGGACTAGATTTCTTTCACATAAAAATGAGTCTTTTGAGGAATTTAAAACTTTTTCTACTTGGATTTAGAAAAAGCTAGGTTATGAGATTTTGACCATTCATAGTGATCATGGGGGAGAGTTTGAAAATGAAAGATTTGGAGTTTTTTGTGAGGACAAGGGGATTAGCCATAATTTTTCAGCTCCTAGGACCCCTCAGCAGAACGGGGTAGCTGAAAGGAAGAATCGGACCTTGGTGGAAGCTGCTAGAGCCATGCTTGCTGAGTATTCACTTCCAAAATATTTTTGGGCTGAACCGGTTAACACAGCTTGTTATATGTTGAATAGGGTGAATGTTAGAGCCAAATTAGAGAAGATACCCTATGAGATCCTTAAGGGTAGGATGCCCAATCTTTCCCACCTTCATGTCTTTGGTTGTAAGGTTTTCATTCACAATAATGGAAAGTCTCACTTAGGAAAATTTGATCCTAAATCTGATGAAGGAGTTTTCTTGGGATACTCTAGTGTTGGGAAGTCTTTTAGGGTGTTTAACAAGAGAACTTTGATGGTGGAAGAGACAACCCATGTAGTTTTTGATGAGTCTGATCCTAAGAGACATGGAGTAGAAGATGATGATGTTGGAGAAATTATAAGTGGAGTAAAAAATTTGGGGAAGGGGAGAGAGCACCAAAGTAGTGAAGGAGTAGGAGAAGTCACCCAAGGAGTAGAAAATTTTGATGAAAGGGGTGAACCTTCACACACTTTGCCTAGAGATTGGAGATACTCTACAAGTCACCCCAAGGATTTGATCTTAGGAGACCCTTCTAATGGAGTTAAGACTAGACATGGACTTAGGAAGGAGGTGAACCAGTCTGCCTTTATCTCTATGACTAAACCCACCACCATTAACCAAGCCCTTATTGATGAGTTTTGGATTTTAGCAATGCAAGAAGAATTGAATTAATTTGTTAGGAATGGTGTTTGGGAGCTTGTAGAAAGACCTAAGGGGCAAAGTGTAGTTGGGACAAAGTGGGTCTTTAAGAATAAGGTGAATGATTCAGGAGTGGTGGTGAGGAATAAAGCAAGATTGGTGGCTAAGGGGTACAATAAAATTGAAGGGATAGACTTTGAGGAGACTTTTGCCCCTGTAGCTAGATTGGAAGCTATTAAAGTGCTATTAGCCTTTGCCTGTTATAAAGGATTTAAGATTTTTCAAATGGATGTCAAGAGTGCCTTTTTAAGTAGGGAAATAAAAGAAGATGTTTTTGTAGAACAACCTCCAGGTTTTGAGAGCTCCCAATTTCTAAATCATGTTTTTAAAATTAAAAAAGGCTTTATATGGTTTAGGGTAGGCACCAAGAGCTTGGTATGAGAGGCTTAGCACATTCTTACTAGAGTGGGAGTTTGTCAAGGGGAACGTAGACACCACCCTTTTTTTTAGGAGAGTTGGAGATGATTTACTCATTATTCAGATTTATGTGGATGATATACTCTTTGGATCTTCTAATAAGAAATTAAGTGATGATTTTTCTAAAATAATGAGTAGAGAGTTTGAGATGAGTTTGATGGGAGAGTTGTCCTACTTTTTGGGGTTTAGCATAAAATAATTGGAGGATGGAACTTTTCTAAATCAAACAAAATACATAAAGGATATTTTGAAGAAATATGAGATGGACAAAGCTAAGCCAATTAACACTCCCATGACTTCTAGTGCTCGATAAGGACCCAAGAGGTAAGTCTGTTGATCAGAAGAAGTATAGAGGTATGATTGGATCTTTACTTTACTTGACTGCGAGCCGACCTGATATCATGTTTAGTGTTTGCCTTTGTGCTAGATTTTTAGCTAACCCTAAGGAGTCTCACTTGACTACTGTTAAGAGAATTTTTAGATACCTTTTAGGGACACAAGGCTTAGAGATCTGGTACCCTAGACACAACACTTTTTTTGAGATTATTCGATTTTTTAACTCTGATTTTGAAGGATGCAAGGTGGATAGGAAGAGCACTTCAGGAACATGTCAATTCATTGGACAGTCTTTGGTTTCTTGGTCTAGTAGGAAGCAAAACTCTGTTGCTCTTTCCACTGCTGAAGCTGAGTACATTGCTCTTGGAAGTTGTGTGGCCCAAGTCCTTTGGTTGAAACAACAGGTATTGGATTTAGGATTACCTGTAGGCACCATCTCAATCTTTTGTGACAACACTAGTGCTATATGCATCTCTAAGAATCCTATCCAACATTCAAGGACTAAGCACATTGACATTAGGCATCACTTTATTAGAGATCATGTTACTAAGGGAGATATTGAGTTACACAATGTGACAACTGAGAATCAATTGGCTGACATCTTTACTAAACCACTGGCCTTCGACACTTTTAGTTCTTTAAGGACCAGATTGGGTGTGATTGACATAAATGCATGAAACTTGATCTTTTAGTTACTTGCTTTTACTTTTGTTTTTTATTAGTTTTTAGTGTGTTTTATTTTTCTTTTGTTTCATTTTCTTAGTCTTTAAAATCATCGCTGAAATGATATTATATTTCTTGTCCTTGCTTTTGAAAATTTGTAGTCAATGTGGTTTTTATCTCCTAATCTCCTAGATGGTAAAAATATTTTGTGATTGTGTCTCTTTCTCTAACCTATTTTTAGTGGCATAGTTTTCTTTTCTAATAAAAAATCTATCTTAAATTAAAAATTATTTATGAAATTGAGATCTTTTTTTAAGCTTGCTTAAGCAAATCTATCTTGTATTTATAATGTTTAAGGTCTTTTTGTCACATCAAGATCCCTCGTTACTCTTGTCTTTGATTATTAATTCTGCTTGTGGTAATTCTTCCTTATGTTAGAGAGAGAGCTTCTATTCTCTAATATCTGAGAAGATATATTCACAACTAAGATTTTTTAAGAGGTTATAAAAGAGAATATAGCTTGCAAAAAAAAAAAAATTGGCCAATGATGCCAATAAAAGAAGCGCAAAGACGCCAAAATTGAAAAATATACACAAAAGTGTATCGAAAATAAAAAAAGATGCGCAAAGCGCCACTCAAATTGACAAGAGGCATAAAATGAGTCCACTCAAAAGCAAGTTATTCTCTCTTTTTAAATCTTTTAGAACTTAGAAGTTTTGGTTCTCAAAGGCTTGATTTCGATTGTTTTGCGATTGTGACAAATTTACTTTGGTTCATTATTTTATAAAAATAGTTTTTTCTTAAGCCAAGTGATGGATGGATTCTTTTTTCATATCCAATTAATTCTTTGAGTTAGGTCATTGATTTCAAAAGATGATTCTACCCTTAGAAAACGTCTGAGCTAAGGGTAACCATGATCGGATATTCTACTATTCTATGGATTGATGAGATTGTTAACTCATTAACTCACAAGTTTTTAAATCAATCACATGGAATACTATATCATTTTCCTGCATTGTTAAGAAAAACAAATTTTGATTTGCTATTATTCATTTATGTTCCCTCGTTTTTGATATGTCAAAAGGGGAGAAGTTTATGATGACTTTTTTATCGATCTTGAACCTTTACTATTAATTGTTTTCGTAGTGTTTTGCCAACATCAAAAAGGGGGAGATTGTTGCAAACCTATTTTCATGGCTTATGTTTTGATGATTGACAAATACTATTTCTCTTGGACTGCTTGTTGCTTCTAACTTTTTTAGGAATCGAAGATCGGACGAAAAGACGAAGCCAGTTTATGATTGCATAGGTTTAGGGTTGAGTCAGTTTGTACTTTAGTTTTTAACTTCTTGAGTCTACTTGTAATGGTCAAAGAGACTGATACTAAGTAACCCTACACACACACTTGAGAGACTTAGAATTTCTATTTTTACTCATATTGGCCAGGACAATTTTTACATCGTCTTGGACGATCAGGCATAAAATAGAAAGTCTAAATAAGGATTCTTAATTAAGGCAGCCGTCATTAACATATCAGCCTGGACGATACGTGTATCGGCTAGAACTACAAGCTCAAAAATAGAAAGAAGTTTCCTCCATAGATAATTAAGATATATTGTATTTTTAAATTATTAGCCAGGACGATCATTGATCGGCCTGGACGAAATTCTCAAATTATGCCTTAATTGATCAGGAAATCAAGGGAGTAATTAAGGATGATTGATACGATCATATCATCTTGAACGATCGCAAGATCGGCCAGGACGATCCATTCAAAAACCTTAAGTTACTTCAGGACGATAAATATCAGCCAGCTCGTATTCATGGCAATGCTCTGGACGATTTTCCTCTAATTTGAACTGATCGGCCAGGACGATCAAGAGATCGGCTTGGATGATCAAGCCAATTTTCAATCGTCCAGTTTTATATCTAGGGCGATGCTCTGGCCGATCTTCTGAGATTTGTACTGATCGGCCAGGCTGATGTCCATATCGGCCTGGACGATATTGTCGGCAACTTGCAATTAATGAGCTCCTTTAAAGCTCTTCTATTTAAGAACTCTTGTTCAACATTTTGCAAGACATTTGGCTGCTGCCTTGACCTTAGAAGGCCTTGAGGAGAGAAAGAGAGAGAGGGAGAGAGAGAGAATCTTGTGAGGGGGAGCTTGTGAGGGGATTCACAAGGGTTGCTTCAAGGATCACTCTGCTTGTTCTTTGTCTAGAGTTTCTCATCCGTGGAAGGGTCGGTAGAGGTAAGGTGTTAGCTTTTGGTTGTGATTCTCTGTCAGCTTCAGGATGAAGCAAAAGGAGGTAGGTTCTCTGCCTTGCTGGGGTGGCAAAAAGGAGGTGCTTTGTAAAGGCTTCTCTGCCTAGCTGTGGGGGCTAAAGGAGAGTCACGTTTGTAGTGCAATACTTGGAGGGCACCTTTTGGGAGTGGACGTAGGTCGAGTTGACCGAACCACTATAAATTTATGTGTTCTTGTTTTCTTGCTTCCGCACTTTTATTTCCGCATTTATTTTTGTGGTGTGATTTTGGTTTATGTGATTCTTATTCTTTATAAAAATAAATTTTTAAAATACCAATTCACTCCCCCCTCTTGGTTAGCTTGGGCCAGTTTTATATGGCTTAAAATCCCTAACAAACTTTCAGTTTTTTCTTATGTTCCCCAAACTCTATGTGTCATTTCTGGGCTCCCTACTCAGGCGTCCGAAGACCTTACCTTGCTTGATGTAGAAGCTATTACCCTCCAAGCTTCTACCTCATCTCCCGATGTATGTATCCCTCACCCAATTAAGGATTCCACTCTTCTGACTACCGGTTCTGGGATAGTCGAAGGGGAGGGAATTGACCAAGATCAAGAGATGATAGATGAGCCAATTTCAGAGTATCAGTCAGATAATAACCCAAAATGCATATCAATTATTTCCAAGTCAGAGTCTGGGGAGCTCTAAGAGATGGTTAATTATAAATTTTACTTACCTCTTGATCTACCATTCATTGGTGAGAGACCGATCAACGAGGTAGTGCAAGAAGTAAGAAATAACTTACTGAATAAAGAAGGAATTTCAAACTTCAATCTATATTTAGTTAATCTCCTTGGGGAAGAGGACGGCCTTACCATTAACATTTGCATGCTTGAAGCTAGAGGGTCTAACAAAGAAATTGAGCGGAGTATGCATTGGTCTGGTAGAGAGGAAGATTCACCTGCTATCGAGTTAGATTCAGATGAGTTAGTAAGAGTCAGAGATGAAGAATACATAAGGTACTTGGAGACTTAGCTTTTAAGCATGATGTCACAAGTCAGAGAAATATAAGAGCAATTGGACAAGTCACAGTAAGTGTCCCTTAAAATCTAATAGTCAGCTTGAGAGATTGCAGAAAGAGATAAAAAGGAAGAATCAGCACTAGTGATTCCTCCCTGTCTGCCAGAAGTACTCCCAATTCAGCCTACAATTTCCACTATTCCCCCAGCAATACCTCAGCAGGATATCAAGCAAGTGATTGAGGACCAGGTAAGGGAGGCCTTAGCTTTTTCATAAGGGATCACATCTATTCCGAAGGGTAGGCCCTACCCCGACAAATATGACTTAGTTCCTTACCCTAAAGGCTTCGTGCCACCATCCTTTAAGATTTCACAGGAATTAAAAACACGAGACAACACCTGCCCACTTCCTAGAAAGTTGTTGCAATGCAAAAGGGTTGGATGCTCTACTTTTTTGCCAATTTATTAGTAATCTTTCTAGTATTACTTTTGAATGGTATGCCAATCTGCAAAATGGTTTAGTAAGAACCATTAACGATCTAAAAAATCTCTTTTTAAAGAGATTTTCTATAGCACAGTAGCGTACTACTGTAGGTGATCTTGTCATTGAAAAGAAAAAGCTGGAAGAGTCTTTAGTTGAGTACAACTTAAGGTGGCGAAACCTCTCGATGAAGTGTGAACCCCAGTTACAAGAGCAACATGCCGTGGAAATTCTTCTAAAGAATATCCATTCTCCGATTGTGTTTCTCCTGAAGGGTTTCACTATTAAAACTTTTGAAAAACTTTTAAATAAGGCTAGCAATCTGTAGGAAGAGGTTCCTAGAATGCCATTCTTATGACAGTAGTCTAAGAAAAAGAAGGGTCCTAAGTTGATAAAATCTTTTGAAAATAAATCCACGGTATCAGTTATTGAAAAGGGTAAAAGGTCAGTTGTTAATCAGCCTAGTATTCTACCACTGTCTTAGATTCAAAAACAACCTTTTCAAATCACTCCTCAGCCTTCTAGGGATTCTTATTCAATATTTCTTAAGGATCGATTGGTTAAACCATACCCCTTTAAGAGAGAGCCAATAAGGATAATCTTTAGGAGCCTTTAGAAGAAGCCGGCTTTTTAGTTGCCTGAAGCTAGAACGCTAGACAATGAGAGTAAGAAATATGATCCCAAATACTACCCCTACCACTGCATGCTAAGTCACCCGCTTGAGGATTGTGTCGTGTTTAAAGATTGGCTGGAAAGAAACCTCAATCAAGGTAATATTATTATTCCTAAAGAGTATTTGGCAGATCCGGAGTAGGCTTTAGTTAAGAACATATCAGGTAACCTTCTTAAAACTTCTTTTTCTATTAAACATGGTTAGGATATTGCTCTGTCCCGTACATTTAAAAAGTCGATTAATAAATCTTTCCATCTTTCTCAACAACTGTCTACGACAGCCTAGGGTCTGGTGTGGGAGGTTGCCCTGGATGCTTCGCAGGAGGATGTTGAGCCGCTTCCCTCTCAATTAGTCATAGGAACTATTATAAAATATGAAAAGAAAAGAGAGATGGCTATGTAGAGAGCAAGTTTGTTAATGAGAGAAGTATCCAAGTGGCGGATGGCGGGGTAAAAGCCCTTTCCTCACTCATGTTATCTGACTTTTACTTTGCCCCATCAAAGGCAAAGGGTCAAAATATGAATAAAAACATTCTTCTTCCTATGTCTTGCTGATTAGCCATAAATCTAAAATACAAATTGATGTTTTTTCTCCTTCTTTAAATCAAAATTCTGGTGAGATTAATCTGAATGTTGAACAACCTGACCCTCCTGAGTTGACCCTCCAAGGACACATCTAATTTGACATTTTATCAGAAAGTGACTTCCCCAAATTGATTTTCAAGGATGCCCTATCGTAATAGAATTTACATATTCTGATTGCCTTTCGAGAAATGATGATCTAATGCCTACGATGAGCATAGAAACTACTATAGTTTTCCATCCCAAGGATATCGAGCAGGTGCAACTTCGTGACGGTAAAGTCTTAGCACCTAGGCATCCCCCTACGGGTAAAGGCAAGCAACCCGTCTTTGAAGATTTTTATCCAAAGTCTCCTAAGCAATCTGAATTATCATTAATCCCTTCGGGTTTCAAGTCTATTATTCCTAAGGTTGATTATAACATTTTAGCCCATGTTAGGAAGTTGCCAGCTTAATTGAGCATTTATTACGCCCTCCTTTCCAAAGAAATGACGGGGTCATTAATCAAGGAACTTCTCGATCCCGAGATTTTCTTAGCCCAATTGGCTTCAACTTCAAAAGATGAGGCACTCTACTTCAAAGAGGTCCTTGGGATAACTTTTTTGGATGAGGACCTGCTCTTGGGAACTTACGACCATAACCATCCTCTCTACATTACTGTTGACGTAAAAAACTTTATCAAGATTCCTTGTTGATCTGGGTGCATCGGTCGACGTAATGAACATAAAGTCCCTCGCTTACCTTAGAGTATATACTAGCAAGTTTTCAACTGACAAGTTTGTGCTTCGTGGGTTTAATGAAAAGGGTGAGAGGGCTTTAGATTTGATTACTCTGCTCTTAGAGATAAGAGAATTGAAAACTTAAGCTAAGTTTCACATAATTGATTCGACGATGTCCTTAATGCTCTCCTAGGTAGGCCTTGGATTCATGAATAAAGAATTATTCCATCAGCTCTACACCAGTGTATAAAGTATCAATGAGATGGCATTGATCATGTGATGAGGGGTGATTTACAACCATTCAAGATTCAAAAAATTAGGATCTACTAGGACGCTGCAAATTTTATACCAAAAGGGTCATCATTCCGCTCTAAGCTTGAGATCAAATTTGAGGAGAAAGTGGTTGGACAAAGCTCCAACCAAGAAAAAGAAAAAGAAAAAGAAAAAGAGAAAGAGGAAGATAAAAATTAAGAAATAACATAGTCAAGTAGTGAAGACGACTTCGATATCGTTGTCCTTAGGCCTCCAAACACATTACTTCAAAGAGGTGGGAGGAAGGCACTAAGGGCGCGTGGTCGGGCGTGCTTCACTAAAGAGGAGAAAAACACATATATATATTGATCTGGAATCAAATTTCACTGATAAACAAGAAAATCAGGGTGTTGCGATTCCTTTCGACTACCAGAACACAAGTACTCCTCAGAAATCTCACCATAGACCAGAAAAGTGAACTTGAGGTAAATATCTCAAACATTAAAAGAGACTATCCTGAATTAATTATGTACGAAATGCTCAGTACAAGGATTGAGTCCCTTTCCCTTACCCCACTGTCGGCTGGTAGGATTACAGGGTTAGAGGTTAAAGTGACCCCCAACCTGAACGGTGAGGTGAAGAAAGTCCAGAAATTTTTTCCTGGCTCCTCCTCTATGAGGGATAAAGGTGATGTAACCCTTGAAAAGACAAATTTTAATAAGTTAATGGAATTACCTTTTGGCTACTTTCCTGTTTGAGTAAAAAAATTATTTCTCTAAAGGTTACGTACCGTATCGATGGATTAAGGGTAAAGCTAGATACCATAAGAACATTTGGAAAAATAAAATCAAGAAAAATCTAACAAGTGGTATCAGGTTTGGTACCATTAGTGCATTTGATAATGACGAGTGTTGCCTGATGATAACTTACCATCTTGAATCTCAGAATGTCCCTGTAGATTCCATCGGTCCCCTCGACAAGCTCTGCTTAGAGACTTTAGATGATCTCGATGAACTTCAAGTTCGGGATGCACCCCCTGAATTTAAAGAAGAAAGTAAGTCGATAGTTGACGAGTTAAAGAAATTAATTTGGGAACCGAGCCTTGCCCCACTTTCATTAGTACCTTACTGAGTGAGGGTGAGTCCCAGGATCTAATTCAATTGTTATCTGAGTTTTGGGATTTCCTTGTCAAGTTTTTTCGCTGACGTAGCAATGCACAAACTTGGGATTAGACATGATGTCATTCCTATTTAACAAGCTCCTTGGCGCATGCGCTTAGAGATTGAGCAACAAGTTATTTCCAAAATTAAGAAGTTGGCTGAGGCCAGATTTACTCGAGTGGAACAATTCCCCTCTTGGGTGGCCAGCTTCTTGCCAGTTCGAAGGAAGAATTATCAAATTCAAATTTGTGTCGATTATACGGATTTGAATAAGGCATGTCCCAAAGATAAATTCCCTTTACCTATACCTGAACTTATGATAGACATTGCCTCTTTGTATGTTATTTTCTCTTTTATGGATGGCTCGTCTTGTTATAACCAAATCAAGATGGCCCCAAAAAATGAGAGAAACACTACATTCAAAACCCTTAAGGAATCTTTTGTTATAAGGTAATGCCATTTGGCCTAATAAATATTGGTGTGACCTGCCAACGGGCAATGACACATATCTTTGATGACTTAATCTATAATCAACTTGAATGCTATATTGATGATTTGGTTATCAAGAGTAAAGTCAAAGAGGCTCACCTGTATGACTTAAGGGTTATTTTTGAACAGTTACGCCGCTACGATTTAAAAATGAACCCCTTGAAGTGTGCCTTCGGTGTCACTTCAGGGAAATTGTTAGGATTCATAGTTAGGCACCGAAGAATTGAAATTGACCCTACCAAAATTAAATCCTTCATAGATATGCCACCTCCTAGAAGCCTTACTCAGTTAAGGTCTCTTCAAGGTAGGTTGGCATATATATGGAGGTTTATCTCCAACCTTTCTGGGAGATGCCAACCTTTCTCTGTATTTGCCAAGAAGGACACTAAATTTATATGGGATGAGAGGTGTCAGAATACATTTGATTATATCAAGCAATACCTCTCTAATATGCTGGTTCTAACAACCCCTATTCTTGGGAAACCTTCAATCCTCTATGATGGGCGCTATCAACTTCCCTGTCATATGACCATCCAGTTTTGATCATGGTGGTTGGCGCTATCAACTTCCCCATCACCTGATCTTGGACCCTTTATGATAGGCGCTATCAACTTCCCCATCATATGGTCATCTTCGGTCCCCTATGTTGGGCGCAATCAACTTCCCCGTCATATGACCATCTAGTTTGATCATGGTGGTGGGCACTATCTACTTCCCCATCACCTGATATTGGACTCTCTATGATGGGCGCTATCAAGTTCCCCATCATATGGTCACCTTCTGTCCTATATAATGGGCTCTATCAACTACCTCGTTATATGACCATCTAGTTTAGATCATGGTGGTGTCCGCTATTAACATCCCCATCACCTAATCTTGGACCATCTATGAAGGGCACTATATACTTCCCCATTATATGGTCACCTTTGGCCCTCTATGATGGGCACTATCAATATTCCCATCATATGAACATCTAGCTTCGATCATGGTAGTGGGTGCTATCAACTTCCCCATCACCTGATCTTGGACCCTCTATGAGAGGCGCTATCAACTTCCCCATCATATGGTCACCTTCGATCCTCTATGATGGGCGCAATCAAATTCCTCGTTATATGACCATCTAGTTTTGATTATGTTGGTGGGTGCTAACAACGTCCCCATCACTTTATATTGGACCCTCTATTATGGGTGCTATCAACTTCTCCATCATATGGTCACCTTCGGTACTCTATGATAAGAGCTATCAACTTCCCCATCATATGACCATCTAGTTCGATCATGGTGGTGGGTGTTTTCAACTTCCCCATCACCTGGACTTGGACCCTCTATGTTGGGCTCTATAACCTTCCCCATCATATGGTCACCTTTGGTCCTCTATGATGGGAGCTATCAACTTCCCCGTCATATGATCATCTAGTTTCAATCATGGTGGTGGGCGTTATCAACTTCCCCATCACTTGATCTTACACCCTCCATGATGGGCGCAATCAACTTCCCATCATATGGTCACCTTCTGTCTTCTATAATGGGCACTATCAACTTCCCCTTTAAATGGCCATCTAGTTTTGATCATGGTGATGGGCGCTGTCAACTTCCCCATCACCTTATCTTGGGCACTCTATGATGGGCGCTATCAACTTCCCCAACATACGGTCTCCTTTGGTCCTCTATGATGGGCGCTATCAACTTCCCCATCATATGAAAATCTAGTTTTGATCATGGTGGTGGGAGCTATCAACTTCCCCATCACCTGATCTTTGACCTTCTATGATGGGCGCAATTAACTTCCCTGTCATATGGTCACTTTCAGTCCTCTGTGTGGAGCAAGCTTCCTCCCCACATGACCACCTTCTACTTGTGGAGTATGCCCTTCGTGGCACCATCCTAGTCTTAACCTTTCTAATGGTGGAGTACATCCTTCGTGGCACCACCCTAGTTTTCCATCTACCCTTTCTCTTCCTTTTATATTAGGTGACCCCCCCCGCCCCAACTTTCCTTATGATTACAACCATTATTAGTGGATAACACCCTTCGTGATACTGTTGAAACTCGTTCACTATGAATTAGGAAGTTAAACCTAAGCTTATGTCCCACGGCAAACCAAGAGGGGGGGGGGGGTGAATTGATAATTAAAAAAAAAAATTAACCCTCTTTTTGAATTAGGAAATGAAAATAAAACTTTGGTGAATTTTTCTAGAAAACATTTTCAACCACAGTTTTAAAAATAAAAATACAAAAATAAAAAGCAGCAGAAAAATAAAAACACGAGATTTATAGTGGTTCGGTCAAAACTTGACCTACATCCACTCCCCGGAGGCACCCTCCAAGTATTGCACTAATACCACTAGTGACTCTCCTTTTGCACCCACAGCAAGGCGGAGAACCCTTTACAAAACTCTCTTCCACCACTATCCGGTGTGGCAGAGAACCGTCATCCTTTTACACTCTTCCTAGTATTGGCAGAGAACCATCCGTCCTTTAACACTCTCCCGGTGTAGGTAGAGAATTCTTCGTCCTTATACACTCTCCTAGTGTGGGCAGAGAATCCTTCATCCTTTCACACTCTCCTAGTATGAGCAGAGAACCCTTCGTCCTTTCTCACTCTCCTAGTGTGGGCAGAGAACTCTTTGTCCTTTCACACTCTCCTAGTGTGGGCAGAGAACCCTTCGACTGTTCACACTCTCGTAGTGTGGCAGAGAACCCTTCGTCCTTTCACACTCTCTTAGTGTGGGCAGAGAACCCTTCAACTATTCACACTCTCCTATTGTGGGCAGAGAACCCTTTGGATCTTTACACCCTCCAAGTGTCGGCAAAGAACCAGATCTCCTTGATAGATCTTCTTCACAAGAAATTTAGAAGGAAGAAATAAATAAGTGAAGTAAACACAAATCAAAAGTAAAGATTCTTACATTTGAACACAAAGTGAAGCCTTCACGCTCCAGTAGTAAGAATCCTCATTGGAACACTCTCTTTCACTCTTTCCATGAATCTTCTTTCAATAGACACGAAGATCAGTAGGCAAAAAGATTTTGTGGCAGTCTAAATTGGACTATATATAAGAGAGATAAGAAAAACCATCCAAAAATTGCAATTTTTCAAATCAACACGAAGTGGATCATCCCGTACGATCATGGATCGTCCTGAACGATTTTACTTATTGTGTTGGAAACGATCCTAATGTATATTGGTACAAACTGAATTCATACACGTTCATCGTCCGTACGAACTAGGTTCGTCTGGTACAAACAGTTATACCATTGGTCGGTTCCTAAAAATTGCAGGATGTAACGAATTGTTGAAGAGTTGGTTCACTTCATCCTGGGACGAACAGGACTTCGTCCGGATGAAAATTTTACAGAGGGAAAATCATCCTGGCACGATTTTGAATTTCGTCTGAATGAAATTTTTACATAAAGCAATTCGTCCTGGATGAAATTTATCCAGAGGGCTTCTCATCCTGGAATGAATATAAATTTTGTCTAAACAAAATTTCTCCAGAGCCCAAGTCATCCTAGACAAAGACACTTCGTCCTGGATGATCAGGACTTAAAAAAAATTTCTGCAAATCCTGTTCATTCCATTGCTCTTTTTCGAGGAGATAACTAACCAAATCGTCCCGTACAAACAAGGTTTGTGTCGTACGATCAGTACAAAATTTTTAGAGATCTCCTTAAGTGTTTATGTTTATTCACTCAATTACAATCACTCCCTCTCATACTTAATTCAACTAAAAGTACAAGCTTAAAATTACAATAATCTCATGCTGAATTTGATTTGAATTCTTCAGTAGTCTAGAGTTCATTTTTTCCTGAAATGTTAGTACACACAAGAGCAAATACAATTCTTCTAAAAAATGTTAGGAGATATCAACAAATAAAATAATAATATTTGAAATTATCAAAACTACACAAGTTGCAAGAATGTAAAATATATAAATAGCAAATCTCATAACAATCTCCCCTTTTTTGATAATGGAAAAACAATTATTATTTGTATAATTTCAAATTATAGAAATCTCCTAAACTCCTCCTGAATTGATGAACAGATGAAAGTATGGGGAAATTTGAATCCTTATTTTTTTAATTTTTTTTTTAAATTTTAAAGATACAAAAAAATAACACAAAACAAAAACACATACACATACAAAAACACATACTACAACATACAAACGACATACGAATACAGACAAACAAATAATTTATCCCCCTTTTTGACAACAGCAAAAAGTGAAGAAGAAAAGAAAGACCTGAAATGTAATCAGTCATATGAAAATCATTACATAATTGAACCTTGAAAGTGATTGAAGTAAATTGCTAATAAAATAAAAAATATTAGACAAATCCTAGTAATTCAAGGAATTTAAGAAGAGATATAACATTGATGATAAAAAAAATTTATCAAAAACTTTAGTTAATTTAGACACTAAAATAGAGAAAATTATAGCAAAAGGATGTATAGAAAATTTGTATATTTCAAATTTCAATATAAAATACAAATGTATAGAAGATCAATTTGAACTAATAGATTAAAAGATTATGGAAAGAAGTAACTACCATATGTAGGGCTTTGCGCATGTTCTTCAAATTTATGGCACAATTTTGTGCATCTTTCTATTTGTGGGCTTATTTTATACCTCTTTTTTAAGTTGCAAACTATTGTGCATTCCTTTTGATTTTTGTATTTTAGTACATTTTTCAAGAGTAATTTTCATCTTTCCAAAATCAATAATAAAACATTTCAAATATCACTAAGTGCATAAACATTTATTAAAAGGTGAAATATAAAATAAGAAAAATTTCACAAATGCAATAATGGTTTTAGACAATAATGTAGTCTAAATCAGAGACATGAAATTGACAATCTTAATTACATCAAGTTATAATCAAAACTGAAATTTAGAAAAATTAGATTTTCTAATGAATTTTAATTTTAACTTGCATTTCAAAGTGTAACACTTTTAAGATTAAAAATCTAATGATTGTCATAAAATCTAACACACATTATCATTAAAGCCAACACACAAAAACATATATTGATATCAATATAAAGATATTACAATCTAAGCTCAGAATATCAATATAAAAACAAAACATCTAAATAAAAGAAAAATACATCAAACTTTCTAAAACAACAACTAACACACAAACTACATAAAACACATAAAATCAAATGCAACTATCATTGAGACGGACCCAGATCTGGAGGAGGAGGTGCAGCACCAAAGAGGTAAAGTATGTACTCATCATAAGCATATTGGTACTGATGTTATTCATTTGCTCCCTCATAAAACCCATGTCATGTTGATATTGTGCATCCTTTAGCTGAAGATGAGTCTCAATTTGATCAAAATGTTGATCAAAATGAGTCTCTAGTTGATCAAATCATTGAACCAAATCCTGATAATTTGGTTCATTGACGGGTGCAGGTGCAGCTCCTGGTTCTTCCTCTGTATCAATTATGACCTGTGTTTTGCTTGATTCATCATTTTTTAAGATTGCTCTAAATGATCCATCATTGTAGTAGAGCGGTTCTTCAAACTCTTGATCAGGATGAATCAAATTGTATTTCTTATCAATAATATAGGTAACTAAATGTCCTAAGGCAATGTTCCTCTTTCTTTTATACTCTACATGACCAACTTCAAAAAGCTCATAAAGATAGTCAAGGATAAGTAGGGCTTCATGTATAGGCTCTTTAGACATGATTAAAAAGGTCACCATAGAAAGAAGAGGGGTTATACTGATTCTTTCACCAGCTTTAGGAATAATTGAAGTTCTAAGAACATGCTGGATGATACGTGCATTTCGGACAAGACCGGATAACTTAACCACATGCTCATCAACATTGTTTCCTCTAATCACTCTATTGATTTCATACCATTTATATTTAGTAGAGGTGATCAAGTTATGGGCTCTAGCTCCCTCAGTCCTTAAGTTTAAAAAGGCTCATAAGTCAGCCTTGGTGATTTCAATTTTTTATTTAAAAATAAAGGAACGAATTACAGAATGGTCAGAATTAAAGTACATGTTGGCAAGGAAGTAGTGAAAAGTTTCTTTATTGTAGAGGTAGACGAGGGTAAGGATAAAACTAAACTGTGTTGAAGAAAATAAATTCATCACCTGAATGGTAAGTTCTTCTTGGATTAGGATTCTGGAGGGGGTGATTTTGGCTGAGGCAAACCTAGGAAAGGAATCCTCATTTGCTTTGGAAAGAAAGTTCTCGGAAGAATTCCTATGAGATTTCTTGGCCAGAACCTTTTGGCGCTTGCTTGAACTTGCCATTTGAAAAAGATCTAAAGTACGAAGGAGATTAAAAGTATAGTTTAGAGTGTGACTGTTGAGTACTATTTATTGAAAATGACATGTTCGTACAAGACAAAATTACTTTCATCCTGTACAAAATTTTGTTCGTCCTATACGAAAAAATTTTGTATGGACAATCCAATCCATCCAAAATGAAATGGCTTTTCGTAATCAACACAACTTACGAAGCATCCTTTCGTACAAACTTTTGACCACTTATCATACAGACAAACACGTATTCATCCTGGGACGATCAGTACTTATGATCATTTTAAAGGTAGTTAAAATCGTCCCCCACATCGAACCGACATGTGCTCGTTCGGTATGAACCAAGGGTTCGTACGTACTATGTTAATATTAAATACTACCTTATCCATTCAACCACTTTATTCATTCGCCCCGTCATTTAAAAAATATTTCGTCCCAGACGATCATGGCGATCGTACAGACGAAGTGACAATAAAACACTGAAAACTGCACTCAAACGGTTCAAAATCCGACAGTTTGACACGCTACACAAATCGTTCCGTACGAAAAAAATTTCATCCCGGACGATTGTCACACAAAATTTTCAAAATTTTGCACTCAATCAAAAACTAAAACACAAACACACTAAAAGCACAAAACAACGAAAAAACACAAACTCTAAATAAAGAAAATCACACATATAAGTTCATAAACACATAAAAACACACAAACACATTAACTAGTAAACAAACATCAATGTTGCAAAAATATTTTTATTTAAGCATTCAAATCAATCACACCAAGTCTTATTCTTAATGCACTGAAAGTCTCAAAGGCTAAAGGTTTTGTAAAAATGTATGCAAGTTGATTTTTAGTTGAAACATGAATGAGTTCAATTTCTCCTTTGGATGCATGATCCCTTATGAAATGATGCCTTATGTCTATGTGTTTGGTTCTTGAATGTTGAATAGGATTTTTAGAAATGCAAATAACACTAGTGTTATCACAATAAATTGGTATAGTGCCTACAGTTAATCCTAAGTCAATCAACTGTTGTTTCAACCAAAGTACTTGTGCCACACAACTTCCTAATGCAATGTATTCAACTTTAGTAGTATATAGGGCTACTGAATTTTATTTTCTACTGGACCATGAAACTAAAGAATTACCTATAAACTGACATGCTCCAGAAGTACTTTTCTATCCACCCTACAACCTGCAAAGTCAGAATCTAAATAACCAATTATTTCAAATGAAGAGCTAAACTTAGGATATCAAATTCTTAAGTTCTGAGTTCCTAACAGATATCTTAAAATCCTTTTTACTACTATCAAATGTGATTCTTTTGGATCTAATTGAAATCTAGCACACAAGCAAACACTAAACGTGATATCGGGGCGGCTAGCTGTCAAGCAAAGCAAAGATTCAATTATCCCTCTAAACTTCTTTTGATCAACATATTTTCCTTTAGGGTCCTTATCCAAGTGAATTGAGGAACTCATTGGTGTACTAACAGGTTTAGCATTGTCCATTTCATACTTTTTGAGGATATCCTTAACATACTTTGATTGTCTAAGAAATATACCTTCCTCAATTTGCATAATGCTAAAGCCTAGAAAGTAGTTTAAATATCTCATTAGACTTATCTCAAATTCACTACTCATTATTTTAGAAAAATCATCACAAATATTTTTATTTGAAGATCCAAAGATGATGTCATCCACATAAATTTGTATAATGAGTATATCCTTACCACATTTCTTTAAGAAGAGAGTTATATCCACAATTTCTTTTTCAAAAGATCTCTCAAGTAGGAAGGTGATCAACCTCTCATACCAAGCCCTAGGTGCCTCTTTCAATCCATATTATGCCTTTTTTAACTTGAAAACATGATTTGGGTATTTAGAATTTTCAAAACCTAAAGGTTGTTCTACAAAAATATCCTCTTGAATTACCTCATTTAAAACGACACTTTTCACATCCATTTGGTACAATTTAAATCCTCTAAAACAGGAAAAGGTTAGCAAAACCCTAATTGCTTTAACTCTAGCTATAGGGGAAAAAGTCTCCTCAAAATTAATCCCTTCAATCTGATTATACCCCTTAGCAACTAATCTAGCATTATTTCTAATGACTACTCCTGAGTCATTCATTTTGTTTTTGAATACCCATTTAGTTCCAACTACACTTTGATCCATTGGCCTTGTAGTTAATTCCCAAACTTTATTTCTTACAAATTGATTTAACTCTTCTTGCATGGCCAAAATCCAAAATTCATCCTAAGGTGCTTGATCAATATTTGTGGGTTCTATAGTTGAAATGAAGGTTGAATGATTGACTTATTTGTTTAATCCACGCCTAGTCCTTACACCCTCACTTGGTTCACCTATAATCAATTTCCTTGGGTGGTTTTTAGAAAAGCTCAAATCTCTAGTTTTCTATCTCCAAATTTTCATCCACATTTTCTTCCATTTTTATTTTATCAATCTCTTAGGAGTTAATCTCAATCTCATCTTCTACAACATTTGTCTCTTCCATATTTCCAGATTCATCAAATACAATATATGTGGTTTCCTTAATTACCAAAGTTTTTCTATTGAATATTCTATAAGATGTTCCAACACTTGAGTATCCAACATAAATTCCTTCATCAGATTTTGGATCAAATTTTCCTAAGGCAGATTTTCCATTATTATGAATGAACACCTTGCAACCAAAAATATGCAAATGAGACAAATTAGGTGTTCTTCCTTTTAGCAACTCGTAGGGTGTTTTACTTAGTTTAGATCTCACATTCACCTTATTCAGAACATAACATGTAGTGCTAACCGCTTCAGCCCAAAAATATTTAGGAAGTGAGTATTCTGCCAACATTGCTCGGGCGGCTTCTATTAATGTTTTATTTTTCCTTTCGACTACCCCATTCTGTTGAGGGGTTTTAGGTGCAGAAAAGTTGTGATCATTTCCTTTCTTCTTAAAAAATTCCTCAAATCTCTCATTTTCAAATTCTCCTCCATGATCAATTTGTATAGAAATAATTTTACACCCCAGTTTTCTTTTAATCCATGTCAAAAAGTTTCTAAATTCCTCAAATGATTCAATCTTATGAAAAAGAAATCTTACCCATGTGAATCTTGAGTAATCATCTACAATCACAAATCCATATACCTTCCCTCATAGACTTACAGTTCCAATTGGTCCAAAAAAATCCATATGCAAAATCTCCAATGGTTTACTAGTTTTAAGATCCTTATTGGACTAAAAAGAGGACTTCACTTGCTTTCCTAATTGACATGTATCACAAAGGTGATCCTTAGTAAAGTATTGTTTTGGTATACCTCTCACTAAGTTCTTTTGGGTAATCCTCCTAAGACATTTCATGCTAGAATGACAAAGTCTCCTATGCCAAAGCCATGACTCATCAGATACAGTTTTTAAACAAAAAGCAGTAGGAGTTCGAATGCAATTCAAATCTAGCATATAAATATTATTTACCCTTTTTTCATTCAAAACATCTTTACCATTTAGGCTTAATATGCAACTAGTAGGAAAAAATTTTACACATTATCTTTTGTCACATAGCTGGATTATACTTAACAGATTATGCTTTAAGCCTTCTACCAATAACACATTGTCTATATAAAAGTTCTTAAGATTTCTAATCATACCTGATCCAACCACCTTCTTTGTGATATTATCTCCAAGGGTTACCTTGCCTCCACTCCTGGCTTCCAACATTATGAATTGAGAAGTATCTCCAGTCATATTCTTTGAATATCCGCTGTCCAGGTCCCATATGCTCTCACAAGGTCTTGTGTGAGAGCGACCCTGCAAAAATATCAAATGTTAGACCTGGGAACCCAAACAAGTTTGGGTTCACCTTTTGGAAATTTATAAACAGATGCATGTATGATATGTCTAGGTTTATGCATCTTAGGTCTCCACACTAAATAAGTTTTCATCATCAAAATACAGGTGTGAGTTATATGTCCAAGCAATCCACAATTACTACATTTGACTTTTGGAAATGGATTCCTAAGTCTTCTACCATTTATCTGTCTATTCAGGGATTGCATAAATTTAGGATACAAAATAGGATTAGTAAAATCTTCAAATTTGGGGGGTATCCTATTATCCTCGAGAGCTTTTATCTTCAATTTATTAAATGAATTTATATATTCCAAGATTCAATTTGTATAATTGATTCAATATATTTTGCTCTCAGATTCATCCTTAAAGTTTTTAAATTCTTTTTCAAGTTCATCATAGGATAATTTTAAATTTTCATGATTTTTATTTAAGTCATCAAATTCATCAAGTAATTTCATGTGGTTATTTTCAATTAAAGCATGATATTTCTTAAGGATTTCATGTTCCTTTTGTAATTCTTTAAACTCTAAACTTAGACTAGCATGCATTTTGTTCATTTTCTTATATCAATCATGCATGTGTTAAGAAATTTAAAAAAATTCATCATAGGTTAAGTCACATACCTCTTCTTGATCTGATTGATCAAGACTATCGGCCATTAAGCACATATTAGTAACTTCCTCTTCCTTCTCAGTCTCTGATGAATCTAAAGTTGAGTCTGCCTAGAAGGCTCTTTGAAACTTCTTCTTGCCTTACATTACAATTGGTTTCTCCTCTACCTTCTCCTTGCTAGAAGTAGCTTTGAGTTTTGGACATTCAGTCTTGATATGACCAAGTTTCCTGCACTCATAGCAAATCACATCATTTGAAATCTTAGCATTTCTATTAAATTTATCTCTATTTCAATACTGGCGTCTCTTCTGCTTCCTCTTCAGAAAGCTTCTAAATTGTCTAGTCATCAATGTGATGTCATCTTCGTCCTTAGGTTGTGAGTGTTCACTCTCAGACTCTTCAAGAATTAGTGCTATATTCTTATCCCTTCGTGGTTCACCTATATCAATCTTTCTTTGGCAACTATTTGCTCGTAAGTAATTAGTAAACCAAGCAGATTGTTAATAGAGTAAATGTTTTGATCTATAGACTCTGTAATTATAGTAATTTTAGCATCATAAGTAGTAGGCAAACAACGAAAATCTTATTAACCATTTCAGCATTCGTTAGTTCCCTACCCAGTGCATGTAAAGAGGTGACTATTTGTGTGAATCTTATGTACATATCAGAAATGGACTCATTTGGTTTCATGTGAAACAATTCATAATCATGCGACAATATATTAAGTCTGTTGGAACTCGTTCAATATGAATTAGGATGTTAAGCCTAACTAAATGTCCCAAGGCTAACTAAGAGGGGGGTAAATTGGTAATTTAAAAATTATACTTCTACTCTTGGATTTTTAGAAAACCTTTTTAATTATTAATGCAAGTTAAATTTAAAGTTTAAAAAATAAACTTTTCAACAAGAGTAAAAAACTTGCAATGAAATTAAATGCAGAAGAAAAATAAGAAAGAACACACCAGATTTATAGTGGTTCGGTCAAATCTTGACCTACATCGACTCCCCGAAGGCACCCTCCGAGTATTGCACTAATACCACAAAGTAACTCTTTTTTTGCCCCCACAGCAAGGAGGAGAAGCCTGTACAAAATCACTTTCACCTTCCCCGGTGCGGCGGAGTAGCCGGGTTCTTTGACACCAAAGAGATCTTCTTCTCACCAAAACTTCCCTCAAGATGACCCTTGAATCCGATGGTACTGAAGTGCAAGTTTGCTGGAGCAACTGTGTGAATATCCCCTCCACACTCCCTTGAAATCCCCTCCAAGGATCTTCTCCCTCTCAAACTCCACCCTTTCCTCTCTCCCTTTCAAGTTCTCTCTTCTAGTTTTCTCCCAAAGAATAAAGACACAATGGCTGTCAAAGATACACTTTGTCGTCCTTTTACACTCTCCAAGTGTCGGCAGAGAACTGGACCGATATTGTTGAACTTCACTTGAGAGCCTTCAAAGGAGATGAGAAGAAACAAAGAGATCTTCTTCTTCAAGTAACCTTGTGAATCCTTCACAAATCCCTCACTTGATCTCTCACTCTTCACTCTTACAATCTCTCCAAAACTCTCACTCTCAATGATCCCTCTCAAGAGAAAACAACTTCAAAGGCACTTGTAATAGTTTTTAGGACTCCTTATATAGAAAGGACATGAAAAACCGCTCAAAAAACTGCTAAAAACATGTTTTTTTGCGCACTGGATCGTCCCGTACGAAATTGAGTTAGTACGGACGAACTGAGTAAAAACCTGTCCCGTACGAACCATTTGTTCATCTGTACGAACCAATTTCGTCCTGGACGAAATTGGTTCGTCCCGGGACGAAAAATTTCATCTAGTACGAACAGTTATATCAAAAGTCGATTTCGAAAACTACAGATCATAGTCAGAAACTGTCATAGTCGGTTTCCATCGTCCTGTATGAACTGGACTTCGTCTGGACGAAATTTTTACAGTGAGAAACTCATCCTGGGACAAAAAATGATTTCGTCTGGATAATCATTCCTTAGAAAAATTTTCCAGTTCAGTTCCTATTCGTTCCATTGCTCTTACAAGGAGATAACTGATCTGATCGTCCTGTACGAATAATGTTCGTCCCGTACTATCAGTACAAAAACTTTTTCAAGCTCTCCTTTAAGTGTGTGTAAATTTATTTACTCAATTACAATCACTCCCTCTCAAATTTAATTTAAATAAAAAGTACAAGCTTCAAATTCACAAAGTATCTCATGCTGAATCTGATTTGAAGTCTTCGTAGTCTGGGGTTCGATCTTCCTGAAATATTAGTACACACAAGAGCAAAAACAAATCTTCCAAAAATTGTTAGGAGATAACAACACATTAAACAATAATATTTGGAATCATCAAAACTATACAAGTTGCAAGAATGTAAAACATGCAAATAGCAACTTTCCTAACAAAGTCTAGATTGCTTAACCTCATTAATCCCTTTATAAGTTATACAAAGTCTATCCCATATGTCTTTCCCAATTTTACAAGTGGAAACTCGCATGTAGTCTTCTGATTTTAAAGCACAAAAGAAACTATTCAAGCATTTGGCATTTAGTTGTGCAAAGCCACGTTCTTCTAATGTCCAGTCTGCAAAAGGTGTTTCAACTCTAACTCCGTCAACTAGTCTAGTTGGTTTTTATACCCTTCCTGAACTAAGATCCACATACGATAATAAAGTGATTGTAAAAATGTAGACATGCGTGTTTTCCAAAATTAAAAAGGTATATTATCGAAAAGTGGAGGTCTAGCTATAGAGTAACCATCGGGTGTATTTCAGTTTCCAAATGTAACCATCTACGTTAATAAAAAAGTAGTATAAAATTATGATTTTGAAATAAAGCTCTGATACCACTTGTTGAAACTCTTTCACAATGAATTAGGTTGTTAAACCTAAGCTTATGCCTTACGGCTAACCAAGAGGGGGGTGAATTGGTAATTAAAAAAAAATTAATCCTCTTTTTGAATTAGGAAATGAAAATAAAACTTTAATGAATTTTTCTAGAAAATATTTTCCAACCACAGTTTTAAAAATAAAAACACAAAAATAAAAGCAGCGGAAAATAAAGACACAAGATTTATAGTTGCTTGGCCAAAACTTGACCTTCATCCACTCCTTGAGGCATCCTCCGAGTACTGCACAAATACACTAGTGACTCTCCTTTTGCTCCCATAGCATGGCGGAGAAGCCTTTACAAAACTCTCTTCCACCACTACCCGGTGCAGTAGAGAACTGTCATCCTTTTACACTATTCCTAGTATTGGCAGAGAACCATCCGTCCTTTAACACTCTCCCGGTGTAGGCAGAGAACCCTTCATCCGTTTACACTCTCCTAGTGTGGGTAGAGAACCCTTCATCCTTTCACAGTTTCCTAGTGTGGGTAGAGAACCCTTCGTTCTTTCACACTCTCCTAGTGTGGGCAGAGAACCTTTCGACTGTTCACACTGTCCTAGTGCGGGCAGAGAACCCTTCATCATTTCATACTCTCCTAGTGTGGAAAGAGAACCCTTCGGTTGTTCACACTCTCCTAGTGTGGGTAGAGAACCCTTCAGTTTTTTACACTATAAGTGTCGGTAGAGAACCGGATCTCCTTGATCGATCTTCTTCATAAGAAATCTAAAAGGAAGAAAGAAAAGAGTGAAGTAAACACAAATCAAAAGTAAAGATTCTTACCTTTGAACACCAATTGAAGTCTTCACGCTCCAGTAGTAAGAATTCTCCTTCGAACACTCTCTCACACTCTTTCCTTGACTCTTCTTTCAATAGGCATGAAGATCGGTAGGCAAAAATATTTGGTGGCAGTCTAAATTGGACTATATATAGGACAGACAAGAAAAATCGTCTAAAAACCGTAATTTTTTAAGTCAACACGAAGTGGATCGTCTGGTACGATATTGGATCATCTTGAAAGATTTTACTTATTGTGTTGTAAATGATCATAATATATATTGGTACGAACTGAATTTGTTCATGATCATCATCCGTACGAACTAGGTTCATCCGGTACGAACAGTTATACCATAGGTCGGTTCCCAAAAATTGCAGGACGTAACAAAATGTTGAAGACTCGGCTCATTTCTTCCTGGGACGAATATGACTTCATCTGGACAAAACTTTTACAGCGGGAAATCGTCCTGGCACGATTTTGAATTTTGTCTGAATGAAAATTTTAAAGAGGGAAATTTGTCCTTGGACGAATTTTAGTTCGTCCTGGGAAGAATTTTAGTTCATCCTGGGACGAATTTTAGTTCGTCCTGGGACGAATTTTAGTTTGTCCTGGACGAAATTTGTCCATAGGGCTTCTCATCCTGGAACGAATATAAATTTCGTCTGAATAAAATTTCTCTTGAGCCCAAGTCGTCCTGGGACGAATACACTTTATCCTGGACGATCAGGACTTAGAAATTCTTTTTGCAAATCCTGTTCGTTCCATGCTCTTTAACGAGGAGATAACTAACCTGATCATCCCGTATGAACAAGGTTCGTCTCTTACGATCAGTATAAAATTTTTAGAGATCTCCTTAAGTGTGTATGTTTATTCACTAAATTACAATCACTCACTCTCAAACTTAATTCAACTAAAAGTACAAGCTTCAAATTACAAGAAATCTCATGCTGAATTTGATTTGAAGTCTTTAGTAGTCTGGAGTTCATTTTTTCCTGAAATGTTAGTACACGCAAGAGCAAATACAATTCTTCTAAAAAATGTTAGGAGATATCAACACATAAAATAATAATATTTGAAATCATCAAAATTATACAAGAAAAGAAAGAATGTGTATTCTAGGCATGTGATCTAAGGGGTTGAGCCTGTTGGCTCACATGTTGGGAATGACAGGACTGAAGTGTATATGCTTAGGCCTAGGAGTAGGTCTAGTCACGTACACTTTGGTCTGAATTCATTTTGGCTGGAAGAGTGGTCTCTTCTTCGAGATTCACTTTATTGCTTGCGGTAGTATACTGAAGCTCTCTGCGCACGTCGTTCGAGGCGTCCCTAACAACTCGACGTGAGATGATCTTAAGCTTGTGCTAATAGTAAATCCCCTTTAGCCAGGCGCGAAGCAACCTACCGACACATAAGAATTTTAGCGTATCTATTTCATACATATACCTTACCTAAAGTGCACGCCCACTTCCGTTTCCTTGCAATAAGCTTCCTCCAGGGGGCATTCTCCACAAAAAACTGAGTTTTTCCAGGGATTTCTTTGATCCCCTGTTCCAGGAACCATGATGGAAGATGATTCCATGTTTGAATCATTCCCATCCACCCAAAGACTCATCTCCTATTTTCTTAGCCTATCTAGTAAATGTAATCTAGAGTAATTCTTAGAATTTTTATAGAACCTCTGATTTATTTCCGCATTAGGGCTTTTCCATAACAAGAATGATTTTCTCTATACGTTCTTCCACCTGGTTATTTCCATTATTTCCCAGCACCATCTTTCTCAGTTTGAGAGGTGACAACAGTGAAGTTGTGAATGTGATGTTATGAAAGAAAAGAATTTCAGCATATCTGATCGGTAGGTTGTCCTAAAGACATTGCCTTGTTATGCATCACATGGTGCGAGAGGTTGCACAGGCTTACGTCTGGGCCCGGCAGTACTCACAATAGTGTATTACGCTATGTGGTGCTGGAGAGGACAAATCCCCTCTGAAACTTACGCAGATCTGTGTAATCTCTTTGACAGGAAAAACATACTGCGTTCAGCCCACACCTATTATCGAAAGATAGTAAGTGTTAGGGTTGACCTAAGTCTGTTAAGAGTGGCTGTGGGTTTTACCCATATATGGAAATAGTCAAGGCGCGGAGCGTTTTGGTCTTCCTGACTATTATATCCATATCTTATTTACAGCCTTAGTTTAGGTGTATTGAAGGTGATCACATAAATGATCAGCACTTCACTACGCCTTCAGCGTATGTCTACCCACCCCCTAGATCTACTTACTGAATTTAGATTCAATAGAATATATCTGTCAAACTAAAGGGAAGTGAGATAGAGGTGCGCATACTACCGTCATTACGGTAGCCTGGTCTGACAAGGGTTTGACACTTGCTCGATTAGTGATTGAGAGTGAAGTCGATTGATCACCGACTTAGTTGAAAATCTATATTCACCCTTCTCTCAGAGATGAGAAGCAATATTTGCGCTCTTTCAAGATTTTAGCTGTTACTTCAATCTTCCAAGAAAATGGAAGAACCCGTAAGGTAAGGATTGTCCCGTTTTATCTCGGATGTCGGCCGGTACCATTCATCGTGTGGTTTTACGCATTTCACGTATGTGCTATTGCATATAATCTGCACGATAGGTGAGCCTCGGAAAGAGATCTTTAAGTACTCTATCCTCTTAGTGATGTAAATCATGCTCGAGGGTAAGATGGTGTGAGGGAAAGTCACTAGAATGAGTTTGAGTTGTAATTTCTCATACTTTCTTTTTCTAGTGGTGTAAAACTCGCTGATTGATTGATTTTCACTTGGGAGACGACGTTTATCGTCCATCTAAGTTCATATATCTCGTTAGTGTAGTTCTAACTGTGTCTTTGCTAGCCCAGGTCATATACCTATGACTAGCTTTGATACTGGTTTCTCACTCACCTCTAGTGGTATTGATCCTCAAAGTTTCGTCTGCTACTTTCTAAAAAATAAGCAGCAGATTGGTATTTTGAGGGGGTTGTTACAATCATATATCCTTTTAGGATGAACGATAACTAAATATCGATTGATATTCTTTCCATCTGGATTAGGCTTCAACCGTATTGTTTGATCGGATACCTCGGAATATTTCGTTTTCTCTTTCCCTAGATCTCTTTTCTTGTTATTATCGCATGTTTGACATTAGAGTTCCGTAGTAAAGAACTCATGTTCTGTATTATAGTTAGATATATGAAATATGCGATAGTATACTGACTACCCTATAAGATAAGGTGAAACTTTTAGGGTGGGTAGAGTTCTAGGAGGTCATGTCTTGAAGTCAATCCCCGGATAATACTTACCGAAGTCTAAGAATTTCAGGTTATGAAAGAAAAGAAAAAGTTGTGTTGCGTTAAGGGAGCAAGCACTTTTCAAAAATCACAAGCCTACCACATCTTTTTCTGAAAAACGACACACAACTTTCGATTAGATAAGCTACCACCACTATATAACAAAATTCTTTGCATGTTCGAATGAGCTAGCTTTCTTCTTTTTTCGAAGAGTGGTTTTTTCGGCACGGTGACGAAGGATATGTTTATCCCTGCCCGGGTTCAGGTGCAGTAGGCAGAACAAATTCTTTTGTGTTCTTACTTTGCTTTGATTTTTTCAGTCTTGATTCTATGCCTGGAAAAAAAAAAGCTAAAGAGTGACTTCCGGCGGTCTGACGATTGATTGCATTTGCTTTCCTTTATCTTATCTTGATCTTGGAAAGGAAAGGGCAGGAAATAGAGTATGGAGCCAGGCCAGGGGCTTGCTTCAGAGCTCCATTCCCACCTTCCTAGTTTCCTTCCTCGAGCAATTCTATGTGCTTAGCCCCCGTCATTCTACGTGCTATATTCTCTTCGCCTAACACATGAAACTACCTTTTCTTGCAACAAGTCCGACTGCTGCTCTAATACAGTCTGTTTAGAGTCTTTTTTTTTTGTGGCTCTCCTTCCAGGAAGGTAATTACCGTTAGCGTACAGCACCCCTCGTAAGCAACTCGACTACCCCTTAGGCCTCCGGCGCGCACAACAACCAAACCACTTTACTTCTTTCAATCTATTCGTTTGGATACGCGGTAAGTAAGGCGAAAGAAGCGCGATTGCGCAGCTCAATAGGGCTCCTAAAACGCCTATGAGCTATCGAGACACTGGGAATGTGTATCGCTATTAGTGCCCCATCAGGTGAAAACTTGGACCGCCTAAAAGACAGACAACCAGTAAGGATACTAGGAGGAGGGAAGCCGGCCATCTGCTTTCTTCCTTTTCATTACTAGGTCTGTGAACTGAGTCATCGGATGCAAAAGGCGCATAGCCGACATCAACGTGAAGTGCAGCCCTTCAATTTTCAGGTCTAGTGCTAGACCCTGACCGGTGAAACCGCGACGATCAAATGCTTTCATATGGTTGGCTGCCTTCGATAGAAACGAAAGGGTGTTACACGGGACCAGATAGGCCGAGGTTTAGAAGGCCGCCTTAACGCCTTATCCAAAAAGTTGTCCTTCTGAGGCTAAACCCTCATACCCCTGCGCAAAAGAACGAAAACGGGGATGAACAGGCAAATTTCTCTCACTCAAAGAACGACTCTCTAAAGTCGGGGATTTCGATGAAAGCAAGACAAGGTATACGCCATCTTTGACATGTTGATCGCTAACGGTCAGCTGACTCTACCTCCGTGTAAGCGACCCGCCAAGATCGAGAAAGTTGATGATTCCAACTACTTACTGTCGGTCCCACAGGTCGTGGGACATACACTAAGACAGTCTTTTCTCTTTCAGAGCTGGTGCAAGAAGGCCTCCGGATAAAGGCATTAATACTAAGAGAGGAAGAAAAGAAACCTCCCAAAATTCGTGTTCACGACTTTTTCTTTTTCTCTTTATGTAAACAGAGCTCTTTATCTCGCGGAATTCTCCTTTTTTTTTTATCTCAATTTCATTATGGAATTTTCTCCGAGAGCTGGTTTCTTTTCTTATATTCTGAAGAATAAGATAAGATTTTGCGGACCTTGTATCTTCTTTGTTGTCTTACTGCTCCTCTATGGAATCTGTGTCTTCACAAACAGACTTCCTTTTTTCTCTCTCCCGATGTGAAATAAATAACGTCATTGTTCGGGTACGAAGAGCTTCCGGTGCCGGTTGATTGGCCGGCATAGAAAGAGCCTTTTCCCTTCTCGAGGAGAGGGAGGCTTGTGCCAACCACTGCCCTTAGTCTCCCTGCCTCTGACCTCACTATATCGATCGATATCCGAACTACCGATCTTAGGAACTATCTTTTACTCGTTCAGCTCGCTCTGATTGAAATGGAAGAGATCGCCTCAACCCACTGTGAAAAAACTAGTCTAGTAGGCTACCGACATCACTCATCTGCGCTAACACATGCCTTTACCGAACGCAGGTTTTTTCCTCAGTCCCATCCAAAGTAGGGAAGTGGTCAAGACCATAAGGGCTATACTCATCCAGGTTGATGTGATGAAATTGACTTCCGAAAAAGAGAGATAGATTCATAAAAATTCACTTAGACCCAGATCCATCCTCAACGCATTCACCCACTGCCGTATAATTCTTTTGATTTTTTATGTATTCTCATTTACTCTCTATCTACTTTGAAGTAAATAAGATGCTCCTCTCAATCTCGTATATGGTTTCAATATGCTCAAAGCAGGCAGCCTGGTATCCGTTTCTTGTCATCCGAGATAGAGAGTATGATATTCATTCCCCCTCTTTTCTGACTGACACCCACCGCTCGCCCTTTGAGATCCATTTTAGACTGCCCTTACCTTACATTATATGAAGAAAGAACACTTTTAGGCATATAAAGCATATGCTCGCATCTTAAGCAGACCTGGGCAAGAAGGCCGCTCAAGCGTCTTTTCCAAGGAATTTACCCCAGGAATGGGAAGGGAAGAACTTCATTTCAAGTGAGACTAGTATAAAAAAGGGATTGCAGGCTGATGAATGAATGTGAAGAGCACCCTGATAAAAAAAAGGATTCTTATCGTGAATCGTTAGAGTGAGAATGCCATAGAAAGATGAAGATCTTAATCAATCTGCCTTTCTTTGTAAGTCAACAACTAACCCGAATCCGGAAGAAAAATGAGAGTTTAGGATAGTTTTTCTATCACGAAAAGCCCAGCGCTCGCGCTTCTTTAGTTTAGAGTAATCAGAATTCTAAAGGATATCTACAATTTTCTTTTATGGCATTACACTCTCTTCCTCTTTTTAGGGGTTACAGGGCTATGCTCCTTCCAAGAGGGAAAGTGGGGCGATTCTTCTTCCTGTACAATTTCGTGTTCACGTCCAGTCTTCTCTGTCCACTAGTGCAGCTTCCAGCTCTATGTATGGTAGTCGTTTGACTCGGGTCGGGAATCCCTTCGCCCAGCTAGCTTGTCCGTGCCTGGCAGTTTCAGCCTTGGTCCAGCAGCCTATTCCAAGAGTCGCATGAGAAGAAAGCTTCTGGTTAGCTTCAGTTAGTGTTAGTGAAATATACCGGGAACCTCGTAACTATGCCAAGCCCGATCTTGGTTCCAATGCTGCAGAGGCAGGTGTTGCTGATCGAACTAATCGACTTTTCTTTCGAGGAGATCGATCTTAATTGGATCTTTCTGCGAAACGAATTGACATATTGCGAGGGGGCGGGGGGCGAGCGTTTCAGACTGGATTAGTATTGTGAATCATTTACTTGTTCCTTCCAGCCTAAAGGCTGGCCCGCTAGAGCATTTACTCGGATTCGGATCAAAGAACTTGACAACCTGGAAGAAATCCCATTCCTAAGAGGAAGTGCTTTCGTGAACAAATAGGCTTTTCTCGAATTAGGAAGACTCCGTAGATTAGGACTTTCTTTCTTAACTTCAGGTGGGAGGGGTCTGAGGGGGCGCTCTATCCTTTCGTTTTCTATTCTGAAGCAGCATCCTATCCTATCCTCTTTGGCTGCTAACTCAATTACTAACAAAAGTGTTTTTTTTCATAGAAAATGAAATCAAAAGTCTATCAGCAAGGTAGGCCAGTCTGGGGATCTAGCTTCATAGCTAGAATCTTGCTTATATGAAAGTAGAACCCATTTACTTTTCATATTCCATTGACCCTGGACTAGTCTCGTAAACAAGTCTTCGCCTATTGGCTGACCTTACATTTACATACGTCAAGCCTTGACTTCTTTTCTTCTTAGACCTGCAGCAGTCGACTAGCTGACTAGCTTTCTCAATTACCATCCCGACAAAGCATACTTATGAATGAAAAAAGCCTTCATGCTCTATCCCGAGAAGGCTACTAACACTTACCCAATCTCACATATAAGCAACTTTTTCTCGACGAAGAAAAGCTTCAGTCTGTGCCTGATTCAACTAAGGAGATAGCTAATCATTCCCTAGGCATACAACAGAATTCTCTCTCTTTTCGCGCTCGGTGATATCGGCTCCTTTGCCCGCTTTACACCTTTCCTTGTTGGAAGCTCTCCCTGTCGCAATAAAGACTAAAGACTGCTCCGACTGCTAGGCTCTTGGATGGTCTTCTTCCTATGACTAATGTCAATGTAGACTACATCCATAGTCTTTCTTTCCTATTATTGTGTTCTTACTTTGCTTTGATTTTTTCAGTCTTGATTCTATGCCTGAAAAAAAAAAGCTAAAGAGTGACTTCCGGCGGTCTGACGATTGATTGCATTTGCTTTTCTTTATCTTATCTTGATCTTGGAAAGGAAAGGGCAGGAAATAGAGTATGGAGCCAGGCCAGGGGCTTGCTTCAGAGCTCCATTCCCACCTTCCGAGTTTCCTTCCTCGAGCAATTCTATGTGCTTAGCCCCCGTCATTTTCCTGCCTTTCAGAGGTATCATATCTATCCATACATACTAAGCGAAATGTAAAATAGAGAAATTCACCCCAGCTTGCCTACCTGCCCTTATCGATGCACCTAGCGCCTTTCTTCTTGCTTGGCCCATTTGAAGTTTCATTTCTTCAATCATCTCAATCCTTCTTATTCTTATGAGCCAATTCAAGTGCTTTCCAAAAAGTGTTCAAAATTGGCAAGTTACTGAAGTTGAAGGAGATCAAGGTTCTCTTTTTTCTTCTGTCTTCGCAGTTCCGTAGCGTGTAAGTAAGGGGCAATTGACTTGAGACTGTTTCTGTTTCACTCCTGACCGCAAGAAAGGAATGAGTCTGGCGTCGAGAGAGGGTGCAAGCCTCTCTATGGCGTAAGCAGTCAGACTGGTCATCCTCAGTTCGTCGAATAGCCCTGAGAACGGGAAGGCGGTATAGAAAGTGACACATTCTTTCTTTTCGTTCGGCAAGCAGGAACGGTTCAGGTAAAATGGCCGTGGTGAAAGTCTTTCTTGGTACAGAACAATAGTCTGTCTCATTGGCTTTGAACTTCTAAGAGCTTTCAAGCAAGCTCTTTGTTGTTAGCCCTTTCGTTTTTCGTTTGAAGTTTCTAAGTGAAGAGAAAGACTCTCTCTTTTCAGAATAAGAAAAGAAAGATCTCCAATCCGGGAAATTATACACTACTTGAATTGAAGTAGAGAAATGCGTTTTATACAAAAAGACCATGGGTGGATGAAAAGTTTCAGATTGAAATGTGACTTCACTAAGGGAAAGACGGTTTATGACTTTGACCCCATGTTGATTGACAATTTCCAGATTGAAATGTGACTTCACTAAGGGAAAGACGGTTTATGACTTTTTCCCATGGGTGGCATAAAAGTTTTGTGAAAAATGCTTTTTCTCTATTTCCGTATCTAACAATTGTATGCTATTTTTCAAGTTTGTTGTTTGTTTACGATAAGCCAGCGCCCAATAGAGCCTAGCCCGGACGGACCAAAATGGTCTAGCGAAGCCGGTCCCCGCTTGGTGTAAGTACTTCTCGAACTTGATTGAAAGCAGCAAAGCTTTTCAGGAGAGAATCATTTAAAATCTCTCTTTCTTTTCTTTATCGACTAAAGATTCATGGTATACTTTTTCTACACACCTTTTTCGAGATTGTTTTGGTGTTCAGTCGAGCTAGAAAATGATGAGAAGATCTTTCAGTAGAGCTACTTTTTCTTTCTATACGCCGGATCTTCTTTTCTTTCACTAGCGCCTCATTCTTCTTGGAGTTTGTTTGACAGGTGTCGCTTCCGGGTCATAAGCTGGGGGTCGATCGCCTCACTGCATTTCTACATAACGGATTGGAAGATAGATATGGCGAAGATCTGTTTAGTGGCAATTTTTCCCCAGCATCCCCTACAATAAAGCTCCTATCCATCCGATTTGGTCTCTATACTATCCCTCTTTTCGTGCTATGTTCTAGTTACGTCATGAGCTCTAGTAAGGACCTCATGGTTGCTAGTTTCAAGTCTCGGACTATATTAGAGTAGAGTATAGAAAACCTGCTTTTCTCGCTTCCGCTCTCGTAAAGTAACGGGATATTAGGGTAGAAACAGAGGTACAGGTTCTCCCCGTGCTGGTACTAGTTCAAGTAGTAGGGTTGGTTACAGGAATTAGGTTGGTTATAGGAAAAAGTCTCTAGTAGTGGAAAAAACCCTGTTTGTTTCGTTGCCTACCCTTGGTAATTCTATATCTATCATCACAAAACAATAGCTAAAAAGGGCACACTTTTTTAGTGCTTGAGCCTTAGTCTAAAATAGGGTTCTCCTTCCCGGCACTGGATCAGTTGTCTTTCTTAGTGTTTGGATTGGTAAAGTTACTTGGCCTTACACGAAAGCCAAAGCCCGCTCAGAAAGTGCCTGGCACAAAACCTGTAATTTGACGTAAGGTTGGAAAGGAGTGAAAAAAGAAAGCCTTTCTACTAACGCCTTTTGGCATTGTAGCCTGCTTTTTTTCCGACCCGACATGTTTCTTCTATCACATAAGTTTCTTATTCTGGAGGATCAGTAGAGACCGGGGCCCTTAGCCCCCTCAGCTAAGGGATAATAATTAGTTTAAGCTTCTATATTTGCTGCTATTCCTTAGTCCTATCAACGTTTTCTGGATCAAAAGGGTCTACGCTTGGTTGACCGCTTCTTCTACTTTTTCCTTTTCCATTCTGTTTTTTCATCTTGATCCGTGATCAGAGCATTCATTCTTATGTAATATCCAGTCAGATTCTTTCTCTGAGGGCGTCGTGTGCCAGCCAGAACTGATCCGGTGATGGGACTCCATCTGTCTCTTAGATTCGAGAATCACGTATGTAAGATAGATATCTCTATGGAGATTGAAAAGATCTTGCCTTCATGCCTGCGTCTACCTTTAGGGCAGGTTTTTCCTCCTTGGCTACGGTTCCCTATCATTTCCATGTATTTCCCCCTTGTCCGACTTTTCTGAAGAGGGTTATACCAGTACGTATATCAGAAGGAATTCCTTGGTTCGGATCCGGAGAAGGATTCGAGCAGCGGTCAGAGCGGTAAGAAAGTACTTTCTTAGAATAGTGATAAACAAGTCCTCCTGCCCTCGAACGAGAAAGAGGATAGCTTGCTATTCTTCTCTTTTTTTCTTCATTCCTTATTAATTGCCTAGTTCTGAGATAAGATATGCTTCTCTTGTATAGCCTACAGGAGATCCATCTCTTTTCTAGGTTGGAATTGTTGATGTGTTCCACGCCTGCTTTCGAGCATTCTTCTTCTCCTTCCGAATCAACAGGATCTCCTGACCCAACAAGATCTGTTGAGTCTGCTGAGCCAAGACCTGACCTGCTAAGCTAGGCCTTCCTTTGCTCTATCTCTTTCTTCTTACTCTCTTATGAGTTCTTCTTCTCCTTATGATCTAACCTACTCGCACTCCTTCTTTCAATACATGATGTTGCTTGCCCGCTTCATCTCTCAATCTCGCTCGGTAGAAGGAAGAGATAAGGCGAGAGTTTCATTGTACTTATAAAGTTCAAGTCGCTAGTTGAATTAGGAGCAGGCATGACACAATCTCACACTCCAACAATGGAACATGATGCCTACGTCACACCTCAATGTCACGAGAAATAGAACTGCTGAAAGCTTCACTCTTCTAGCTGTCGACTCCGGTTGACTACCAATGCCTAACTGCTCGGACTGAGGGATCCGGGTCTCTACCAACTGCTCCTGGTCTCGTCTCTGAAAGAACTAGCTATCTTTCTGTTTCAAACTGGCACTTCTTTTAGCCAACTACCTATCTTGCTCTTCTCTCCGCTGCTTTCTCTCTTGCTTTCTTCCTAAAAAAAGAAGTTTTTGAAAAACAGGGTTGATTATCCCTATTGGGATGAGTGAGCTATTGCTTCCTTGACTGTGCTGACTCCCTCTTTTGTAAGAGCCCAGCTTGCCTTGTTGAACTTTCTTCATTGGATGGAGACGGAGACCTTCCTCGGTCTTGTCTTCTTGAATTACTGGCACGAGCTTGATCTCCAGCTTCAAATCGGAATTATTAGCTCGTTCTGGGGCTTCTCGACAAAACAAACCTCTCTTCCGGCTTCATCATCTTCTAAGGGTGACACAAAGTGGGATCTCAGCTCGCTTTCTGTCTCAGATGCAAGGTCATAGTCTTTAGCGGAAGGGGATAGTAAAAAAAAGCATGGTTCTGAACCTTTTGAGAGGGGGGAGCCCACTCAATGAAAAAGCTAGTCTCTTTTGACGTTGGAGGGATCAGTTTGATCTTACTGAGAAGCCCACCTTTGTAGGCTTTCTGTACATCTCTGGTACAGACCGAACGTCGGTCTCCCTAACAAAAGAATTTGTTCTGCCTACTGCACCTGAACCCGGGCAGGGATAAACATATCCTTCATCACCGTGCCGAAAAAACCACTCTTCGAAAAAAGAAGAAAGCTAGCTATTTCGAACATGCAAAGAATTTCGTTATATAGTGGTGGTAGCTCATCTAATCGAAAGTTGTGTGTCGTTTTTCAGAAAAAGATGTGGTAGGCTTGTGATTTTTGAAAAGTGCTTGCTCCCTTAACGCAACACAACTTTTTCTTTTCTTTCATAACCTGAAATTCTTAGACTTCGGTAAGTATTATCCGGGGATTGACTTCAAGACATGACCTCCTAGAACTCTACCCACCCTAAAGGTTTCACCTTATCTTATAAGGTAGTTAGTATACTATCGCATATTTCATATATCTAACTATAATACAGAACATGAGTTCTTTACTACGGAACTCTAATGTCAAACATGCGATAATAACAAGAAAAGAGATCTAGGGAAAGAGAAAACGAAATATTCCGAGGTATCCGATCAAACAATACGGTTGAAGCCTAATCCAGATGGAAAGAATATCAATCGATATTTAGTTATCGTTCATCCTAAAAGGATGAATGATTGTAACAACCCCCTCAAAATACCAATCTGCTGCTTATTTTTTAGAAAGTAGCAGACGAAACTTTGAGGATCAATACCACTAGAGGTGAGTGAGAAACCAGTATCAAAGCTAGTCATAGGTATATGACCTGGGCTAGCAAAGACACAGTTAGAACTACACTAACGAGATATATGAACTTAGATGGACGATAAACGTCGTCTCCCAAGTGAAAATCAATCAATCAGCGAGTTCTACGCCACTAGAAAAAGAAAGTATGAGAAATTACAACTCAAACTCATTCTAGTGACTTTCCCTCACACCATCTTACCCTCGAGCATGATTTACATCACTAAGAGGATAGAGTACTTAAAGATCTCTTTCCGAGGTGCACCTATCGTGCGGATTATACGCAATAGCACATATGTGAAATGCGTATGAAAAGTATATAGGAGGAGGGAAGTACAGCCACTTAGTCAATGACATGAACATAAGGATACCTGCAGGAGGGACTAGAATAGGCCGGCGGAGATTGAATTGGGGATATGAAGAGGGTAGGGGACTTCTCCCTCTCTCTCGCGTATATAGGAGGAGGGAAGGAGTCTCCAGGTCCCGTGGTTGCCTCAGAACCATTCACTGCAACGTTTGCGTTTGATTAGAATGCCCTTTATACTGTCTGTTTTGTTTTTCCGACACGTAGTGCCTTCTCTGTTCTTCTTTTTTCAGAGATCCGCTGCAACCCTAATCGTTCCGCCTTCTTCTCTCTTCCGTTCCGTGGAACTCGTTCAGCTTCTGTGGTCACTCCAATCGCTTGACAAAGGGCTCCCTTCTCTAAGGCCTATCTCTGGGATGCACCCTTTCACTCAAGAACATGCAGATGTTTTGGGGGAGTACCAACCAACGGTGCCGGGGTAAAGACAATAGGGGAGCTATGCTCAACATAGTAGCCATATCATATACCTGGGTCACGTCGATTTCCTTTGGTTACTAGGGTAGGGGCAATGCACCTGAGCAAGAATCGAGGCACATATGATGCCGTTGATATTCTATAACAATGCAAAACGAGCCCGCTTTCGGGTATTCCAGCGCCCAACAAAGACCAACAAGGACCTGTCGAAAGCCTGGCTAAGGTGCGGAGCAAAGAAGAAAGTGCGCACCCCTCTCTTGGTTGGGAGCTTCACTCTGCTAGTTTCCGCTGTGCTCTTCCCTTATTCATAACCTTGGCTTTGGCTTGAGTGCGCAATAGAAAGCTGAACCACTCTTTCGTGCGAGACAACGATGCTAGGGGTAGATACACATTGAAATTTCAAAGAACAGAGTTTTTGGCCGTTCTGAAGAATACCCTGGGAAAAACGAACATTTTCCTATTTCTTAAAAGAAAAAGATCTATTTATATATAGAAAGAAGGGTGGGATTCTAGAAATAGAAAGACTTTAGAAATGACTTCCACAGACCTCCATAAAGGCACTCTTGCCGAGAAAGCCCTTCCACATCAAAGGGAACTAAAGCTTTTACTGACCCCAATGACCTTTTTTGCTATCACACGAGAAGAATTCATTATCGCCAATGATGCTAACAATATATAACTTGCCTTAGCTGAGTGAATGGTGAAATGAAATCATACCTGCCCAGACATGTCGGACCGGATGACCTAAAGATCGCGTGGTTACGCCTTAGGAACCGGAGAGGCATATGAAGATTTTTTATACACTTCCTTTCTAAGAATTCTTCTTGAAAACCGAGAGATAGGTGCGTAGCAATGAATGAATGCAATTCCGCCGGTCATCTGTGAAACCTCTCGCATTTAGGAAATGCTTTCAGGAAGGGTGCCGTTTCAACTCATTCCCAGCTGTGCCATCTTACCAGCGGCTAAGTCTCGCTGCCTTTCCTTTCTATCTATCACTATTTTTCCCTAATAAATCAACTAGCGCCTTCCTTCGCTTCAGCTGCTAGAGTCAATCCTAGTCCCTATTTACCAGCAATAGAATGGGACAGTTTCACACTGAGTTGTATGGCATTCAAAACCATGAAACCTCATCGCGCACTCAAAAGCTTCCTAAAGTGCAGTCGCTCATCAGTCGTCAAACTAATGTGCTCTTCTTTCTATTTCTATCAATAGGGCCCTGGGGAGTAGCCCGCCCAACTCCACAAACTCCCATAGCCTCGGTCTCTTTTTCTTTTTAGGAAAGGAAACCTACATTCCAAACTAGACTAGGGGCCCCCTCCAGTCTGCCTTCAAAGACTCCTTCCAGCACTTTGTCACAATCTTCTTCTGTGTTGAAGCGGAATAGGAAGAATAATAAGCCATGCATTCTTTCAAGAATAGAAAAACTCCCTTTACCTTCTCCTTCTATTCTAGAAAATCAAAAGGCGAACATCTAATCTAGACCCGGTCGCCTTTCTATGAAATGAAGGCGAGCAACCCAGCCCCCCTCTTGCTTATAGTCGTCAGGGTCAGCGGTCTTTCCTTTCGCAATAGCGGCTCCTAGAAGCTGGGCTTAGGGTGTGCCTCCTGCGGTCGTTTCAGTGACTCATAGGGCTTCCCTCAGCTCAGACTGGTGTCGCCACCTCTCCCGGGACCGGAATGATTATCCCTGCCCGATGGGTCTACATTCATCCCTGAATGTCGTCGGGTACTGTTCACTTCCCCGCCATTCTTGTAACCGTCACCTGTAATCTGCGCAGGTGTGTCCGCACCCCCTGGAGTGGACGAGAAAGAAAGGATTTCTCGGAGCAACCCCCCTGGTTCCAGACCCAGGAGTTCACTTTCCCGTATGAGCATTCGGTACATGTATAAGTCCGTGGAAGAGTCAAAGGGTCACCACTACTGAGGATCTCCCCCCTATATCTAAGATGGGTCGTCTGAGGGTTCGCCGCGGTTCATTGCTTTGCTGACACACTAGGCTACCCTTCTCCGAAAGCTCCGCGGGACCACCTACCACTAGTCTTCTTCGGCCGGAGGGGTTTATTGCACGCACAAAACCGCCGGGACGCTGGCTCCCGCAGAGGAAAGCCCAACGAATGTCAGATGCAAAGCCCCGCACCTCATTAAGATCATATTGGCATACTCCCCCAAAAAAAAAAGAGCAGACCCCATTGAAGACGGGAGTGAGGTACAACAAGGCCATTTCCGTCCACCTTCTCACGGAGCCGTACGTGGACGTTACCGCTCATACAGCTCCCAGCCAGCAAGCAATTAGCTTTCAGAATGGAAGTGTGGATGAATCGACATCAATTCGGATTTTCTTAGAATAGAAGCAAGAACATGCATGCTCCTTCACAGTCGCGCACCTTTCACAAAAACCTAAGGATCCCCCCTCCCCCCTTGCGCGCTTTTTGAAGCTGAGAGTGAAGGCCTTCCTTATCCTTAGACGTTCTCGCTCGATCGAAAGGAGATAACACATACGAAACCTGAGCTTCGCTTACTTTCTTTTCTTAGGTATAACCTTCGCCACGACATTAGTGGCTTAGCTCTTAGCGCTTCCCGCGGGAATGAGCGGATAGTGAAATGGAAATGTTGGCTCTGCGATCGACATGTGGACTGACGGACAGACCAGTGCCTTTTTCTGTGCTTTAAGGGCACAGGGGCAGACCCCACCCTCTTGATTTGGTGCCGAAATTGGGCCGGGAGGAAGAGGGTTGGCTTTGCCAACGCAGTCCGCGCGGTACGGAAGATTGGTCCGCTCCGCAAAGCTGAGCTTTTCGGTTCCAGGCCTTCAACCCTGTTTGCCTCCTTTCTCTTGCTTGATTTCATAGTTCCAATGCCCGAGCTCTAGCTTTGCTTGCGTTCTTCACCGGCGCTCGCCGGATGTATCACTCATCCCGCTCCTTAGGTCAGGATCTGTTTTTTCTCATATCAGAATGACGGGAATGAATCGCATATGTTGGTTTAGAATTGCTCGGGAATTCTTTGATAGTTACTT